>JASANE010028984.1:0-84942 GCA_030248225.1 Trileptium ribeirensis | reverse complement strand
ACATGGCTGATGGCCCTGCTTTTGTCATTCTTATCTATATTGTTTATATTCATATAATACATAGAGTTGGGCTACATAAGATTTCGAAGGCAGTGATCATGTAAGAAATGTCATGCTTAGCTGTACGTTCTGGACCAGTCTTAACTTGCCTAACTACTTGGTTAAAGGTTTAAAATTGCTAGAAGGGATGACTATTCAACCGGACAGTGTTTTACTGCAACCCGTTCAGTTACCACGAAATCTATAACGTATAAACAGAACAATTGCGTGAATTTAAGTTTTGAATTGCCAGAAAAGATGACTGTGCGACCGGACAGTGTTTTACTGCTGCCTGTTCAGTTACCACGAAATATCATGTACCGTATAAACAGAATGATTGCTTGAATTTAAATTATTGAAACTCGGCGAGTAGTGCGGGCAGTCATTCCTCACATAAAAGTGCTGTAAATATTTTTATTTATCAGTAATTGCTTCGAATTATTAAATTTCTTCATTATTTTTTATTCGACACGCATTAGAATCTGATTGCGCATCTGTGCACCTTAATATTTGCACTTCCTCAACGGTATCCTGCCCCATTTTTGGCTACACAGACAGGAATTGGAAGAGCTTTTAGCTTGGCGACTTGGGGTCAACTGATGCTAAAGACCTAGCTCACTTCATGCGGTTGGTGATTTCGGTGTAAGAGACATGCAACCATATGATGATGCTGCCAATGCAGTGGAACTGATGGAAGTATTGGTTGCCATTTTATCAAAGAAACTATTAATCTATAATCAGTCGTATTTTGTTATGCAAGAGTAAACTGAAGATGCGCCCCCAACCATCCTCTTTTGACACCATATACAAAACGATGTTAGTGAACAAAACTCGGATTTCAATAGCCGTATCCAATTTCGACATTTTTCTGTTCCATAACGCCATTAGCGAATGCAATTCGGCCCCTGTACTTTAACACCAATGTGTTCGCGAACATTTTCAAATTATAATGTATGGAATATGAAACGGACTAATTTCTGTTCTTTAACGCAAAAATGAAATTTGTGTTCAGTGAACAACTGAAGGCAATCGCCTTTGTCAAAAGAGGATGGCAAGGGCGTAGCTTAAGTTTACTCATGCATTATAATGAAGTAATGTAGCGACGTAGTAGTAGCTGTTTATTTTAGCTGTTAGCGGCAATGAATGGAGACAGCAATGTTGTCGAATGCGGTTTTGTCAAGTCAGACGTTGTTCCGGGTTGCAGTAAAACACTGTCCGGTTGAATAGTCATCCCTTCTAGCAATTTTAAACCTTTAACCAAGTAGTTAGGCAAGTTAAGACTGGTCCAGAACGTACAGCTAAGCATGACATTTCTTACATGATCACTGCCTTCGAAATCTTATGTAGCCCAACCCTATTATATGAATATAAACAATATAGATAAGAATGACAAAAGCAGGGCCATCAGCCATGTATTTTGTATGCCACAAAAACATTAGTATGCACATCAAGATACACGACTAAAATGTATAAGCAATGTTTATTATCAACCCGCTTTTACTTTTGCTGATATCTATCTGTTAATCCCCAATGCGGTATTAGTTAGGCTACAATGAAAAGATGCAAAGCAATGACAAAGTAATGTTACGTAATGACTGAAAACAGGAAAGCTAGAAGTGCTATTTTACTTCTTAACCATATAATATATTATGTTGTAACAAATAGTAGTAGCACTACTATAAATTATGTACCCGGCTATTGAACAGAAAAACGAAGATTTAGTTAAACAAGCGTTTTTGGTGATTTGACAAGTTCGCGTCGGGTGGTATTTAACTAAGAGTTTTATTAGTCAGCTCACAAGTTCCAATTCAAATTTTTGCCAACCAAATAAGTAACCAACTACATCCTACTTTAGCATAGAAAAATAAATGTACAAGCGTAGGTGTGTAATTGCTCTTAGATGTGTACGGAATATACTCGCGAATGGAAGCGTACATCTAGGTATGTTTAGGAATCACGTCCATACAAGTACTAACGACAGTATGTCTATTTGTGCCTATAACAGTTAGAGTTGCATCCGGGTTCAAGTATTCCGGGTATTTATGACGAAAAATTCCTGGTCCGAGTTCGCACTAAAGACGCAGGCAGAGTATAACTGTAACCGTAAATTTGAATAGGTGCCACATACAAAGTAAGTTGATTTGTACTTACAGGTAAAAGGTGACACAATTTTACCATGTGGACATCAAAATTTTCACAATTATTATTATTACAGAAGATTCAAGTTGAATGACTTTCACTTGATGTTAAATTACTATATAATATATCAACCAATATTCTAGTCGAGGAGGAAATTCGTACCATTAATTTTATGGGTACCCTTCGAGCTTAACTTAAAGCCAACACTATCTGCCTTATCAGAAAAGTAGAACTAGTGTAACATGTTAAACTAGTAAACTAGTATATTCTAGTCGAGGAGGAAATTCGTACCATTAATATTATGGGTACCCTTCGAGCTTAACTTAAAGCCAACACTATCTGCCTTATCAGAAAAGTAGAACTAGTGTAAGATGTTAAACTAGTAAAAAATACGTTAAATGTCAAACAATGACACCTAAACAATACAACAGAGAGCACGTTTTAGTTACTTGTTGTGCAAATGTTTCACTTGACACCGCAGCAAAGCGCCAATATCGATAAGGCAATCTGCGAAATGGTCACTATTCAGCCATATTGATATATATAACATGTGTATTAAACTATATAATATGTATGCATATACATTTATCTTTATCTGCGAAGTCCGGGTCCGGCTCCACGTATTCGTTTAAAATATTCTGCGTCCAGTTATTTTGGTTAGCAAGGTCCGGGTCCGGGTATTAATTTTGACAAGTTGCAACTCTAATTACAACATCACAATTTATTACTTCATTACACTAATAACTAGCAAAGCGAGAAGAAATGGAGTGAGATTTGCTACTCTGTCCTATTAACCATTTTGTCGTCCTAATTGAGGTCCATAAACCAAATTAAAGTCCTAAGATAGCAATTATACAAAAGAAAATACTTCAATGATAATGCTACGGACATTTTAGTCATAATATCAAGACGAAATAACTCCTTATTTGTTGTTCCAATAACCAAAAAGACAAAAAATTTAGAAATTTATGATTCACAAATTAAAAAAGTGTAATTTCAAGAGAGATTTTTACGTAGTAAGGTCCCTAACACTTGTCTTGTTTGATGCATACCACGCAATTACAATGGCTTTTATAGTAATTGTAAACCCTGAAACCTTTAGACATGTTCGTTTGGTTTTCAGACATCTATATTGGAAAAGTACCGAAATTTTACTACTTTTGGCGCCAAAATTTATCAAATTGTGCTCCAGCACCGTCCCGCACCATTTATATCAGCCAATAAAACAATGAAATCACATTTATAATCCCATCTTTCAGCCCAAGAAACAAAAAACTTGCTTTGCTAAAATTTTGAAATTTTCACAGCTTGAAAACCGAAACTCTGATAAAACTGCTTGACAGCAATATTCTAGCTATGCATATGATGATTCCGAATTTTTTTTCGCTTGAAGCTTATATGTCGAAATATAGATCGCAAAAAACCCGGGATCAAATTTCAAAAAGTGACCTTTGACCAATTGGTCCCATGTTGACCAGGAAACCCAGGTAATCGGGTTTAGCGTCTAATGATATAACGTAGTTTGTGATCAAATAAAAAATGTGAAGGCCCATTCTACCGGTGATATCTGCAGAGGGACCAAAAAAGTTATACCTGGAAACTCCGCTTGCTTCGTTGGCTCAGTTTCTGTAAATTCCAGTCGTTATAACAATAAGCTTTAAACATCGTTTCGCGTATATCCGGTGCGTTTTCTATTTGTGTTCAACACACTTTAACTGTGGGTTTAACTGTGAGATCAGTAGATCTATGAACGCCGTCCAAGACCGCTATTATAAGTTATCCGTCAAGATTAAAGTATCCAATTTGCGACATTTGTGCACAAAAACACTTGTTAATTTCATACAATTTCAATTTCGTATATAGGCAAACAAAGCAAATCTAACAACACTCTTACCGAGTTCACGAACTGCACACCAGCGTAAGCCATCGATAAAGTAGCGGAACCCTATAAGTTATATTTTACAGCATTGACAGCAAGATAATATGGCAGAATATTTTATAACACCGTAGTTGACCCTTTCTTGCCCAAATTGATTTATGTATCGTCCAATATTTCACAAACGCAAGCCCGCGCCAGGGATCGAATGCGGGGCGTACGGGTGATAGTTGCGTACACAAGCCAGTTATCTGGGAGCTGTTGCTCGGTTCTTTAAAGAAACTCACTGCGCCAGCGAATAACAACGCACGTACAAACGCATAGCATACGACAAACTGAGTAAACACAACTCACAACGTGCGTTAAGTCCATTTGGATCTAGTGGGCATGAACAAATTAAAGGAACATGAACCATCCCTTCAAGTCAAAATCATACAATTAGAAGCCATAGTACATTTTCAGTCGCTGCCTAATAAACACAAAACTATGTTACCAGATTTTCTCAAACTTCCCATCGGAGAAATCTCTGGAAATACTCACAAATCATGCCAAAAATGTGTCGTTACAAATTATATAAGTCAGCTCAACGCGTAGTGCCGCTAAAATACTTTCAACATTATTACTTACGTTTCGTTTGCGCACCAATGCTGTTTCATTTTATGTACAAAAACACTACACACGTCATCTAACCGAAAGTTATGACATCTTAGGAACGTTGGTTCGAAAAAACAAAAAACTATAGAACTAATATTTATAATAAATTTCTAGAATTACGTGTTTTAAGAAGCAAGTTTGCTTAAAACTGCGGCTTTGTATTATGGGCGTAAAAACAGCTTATGGATGTTGTGTTTACAGGTAACGACCAAATAACCAGAAAGCCAAAAATGTCCAAAGGTAGGCGTGATATTATGAGGATCATCACAAAAAAATTTATGTAAATTTATTAATATTAATAAATAATTTCGTGATTTTCAACCTAATGTTATAATTTGATGCATTTGTGGTTGTAACGTTTTCGAGGATGCTGAAAACAATGAAGTGATTTTAGTGTATTTGTGACCGATATAGATTTTTTGGAATGGCACAGTATTCCGTAGAATTCCCCTTTGAGCCATGAAAGATTTCTTGATTTTCAACCTAATTGTTAAATTTTGTTGCATTTGTTGTTATATAGGTTTTCAAGAATGTTGAAAACAATTAGAGTGCTTCATTTAAACGCCAATGCACCCTTTTTTGGAACTGTACAGTGTCTTCTGTGACATACGTTAGTCATGCATGATTTCGTGGCTTACAATGGAATATTGTAATTTTTGCATTTGTGGTCATAAAAGCTTTCGAGGATGCTGAAAACGATGAAGTCAATTTATGTATGTGAGTGTATGTGCGACCGACGTATTTTTTTATGGAATGATGGTGTATCCCATGGGTCTGTCCCTTGCGCCATTCCGTGATTTTCAGCCTAATGATATAAATTATTGCATTTGTGGTTATAAAGTTTTTCGAGGGTACTAAAAACTATGGATAGGATTATTTGAGGGTAGGATGATATAATTTGTTGCATTTGCGGTTATAGAGGTTTTCGAGGATGATGAAAACGATGAAGCAATTTATTTGAGCGTATATGTAACCAAAGTTGGTTTTTGTAATGGTATGTACTGTATTCAGTAAGAGCCTCATCTTGAGTAACTATGACTCAAGCTCAACAGGGTCTTCTTTCCCCGCCGACTTCACGGTGCCCGTTCCCACCGCCGTGGTTTCGCTAGATAGTAGATAGGGACAGTAGGAATCTCGTTAATCCCTTCATGCGCGTCACTAATTAGATGACGAGGCATTTGGCTACCTTAAGAGAGTCATAGTTACTCCCGCCGTTTACCTGAATTCGTGATGTTCAACATAACAGCTTGTTACATTTGTGGATACAAGGGTTTTCAAGGATTATGTCGACGATGATATGATTTATTTGAATGTATCTGTAACCAATGTGCACTGTTTGGCATGATACTCCGTGCTCTGGGACCCCCTTTGACAACTGCATGATTTATTGGGTTTCATTGGAAAGGCGTAATTTGTTAAATCTGCGATTTTGAAGGTTTCAGAGGCTGGTAAAACTGATGAGTTCATTCGCTCAAACATACCCTGTAACTGTAAACATCGCACAGTCGCAGTGATGCCGCTTGCTGTGCAATCGTGGGTTGAACCACGCTCTACTTTACACACTGCAGGGTTGGGTCAAAATAAAGTTTTCAAAAGGACCACAAAACTGAGTATACACATAACGTACAATATTCAACAACTGCTCCAACTATATGAGTATTATTGGTATGATTTTGTAGAACACTTCATACTCTAAACTAGTTGCACATTGTGAGTCCCAAAATATGCAATAAGCGGGCAAACCTCCTTAACGATTAAAGCAACACGGCTAATACTCGGCTGTTTCCGTTAGTTAATCTTTTTGTAAGCTGTGTACCTGTCTCTAAATTACATATTCCATACTCAGAATTGACTACCTTAGAGCTGAAACAAGCAACTAGTATTTATAACGACATTGTCTTAAATCTTAATCAAAAAATATAGACATACTGCGCCTGCTTTTGCTTTAACAACTTCAGTTCCTGCCTCTTGAATGCGACCAGTCATTGCAGAAAGCGTCGCGTCATCAAACGTAACTGGCGGTTTACACTGTGATATTACCGGTATAATTGTGATGCCGGCATGACCGCCTATGACAGGTATTGTAACCTGAGAAACTTCCATTTTCTAAAAAGCATAAAAAGCGTTTATAATTACAGCTGAAACAGTTTCATCTCTCTAATACTACACACAATTATTAAAACTAGCGCAGATTAAGTAATATTATGTTTTAGAACGAAAAAATAGTATTTGCAACTATTTTCTGATTTTCCAATTTAGATCGTCCTTGATTTTGGTTGGCGATGTTAGGGTTCAGCTAATAAGATTATATTTTACAGAGTACACCAATGATCATTGACCGTAGCACATGGAGCAAATCTGCCATCGTCCCGCTATATTCTTTGCACAGTCTGATTTCTCAGCATTGCTTTTTCACGTTACATAACGTGGACAAATATAATTTGTCAAGTTAAATATTGCAGTGTATTTGTTGGCAGCTCTATTTTTATAGTCTGCATAGTGCATATTTTGAATTTTCAGATTGTGGCAACAACCATGCGTAAAGCTTTATGTTTTGCAACTACTGCCGTTAGTTTACCACTGTAGTCGTAACTGATTACGAACCTTGATATTTTTGTATTTATTTTGTACCATTTTTGAATCTATTTGGCGTTACACTACAGTATTTGTCACAATTCAGTGCCGTCTTATGAGCGATATATCTACAAAAACAAACAAGCCCATGCACTAAAATCTTGCGAAAGCGTCATCAGATCTTACCTTAGCTTCAGCAATAAAAGTCCGCGATCTAACAACATCCAATGTGGTGACACCGAATATTCGTTTAGGATCGTACACGCCAGCTTTTTTGAATACTTCAGATGCTATCGGCACCGTTGAATTTACCTGTCAAACGTAACAAATGCAGCTAAATTACGCTTTCACTGTCACTGTTTTCATGGAAAATTTCCAAACAGTGTGGAACATGTAAATTATGCACATAACGGGTGGGTCAAATCATGTGGGTTAAAAGATTTGACGCATTTTCTGACAACGTAAGTTTTCAGTAATTCTATAGTGCTTTAGAACCACATATAAATTTTATTTACAGATACTACAAATTTTATATTATTTATGCAAGCAATAAAATACACTGAACTAAACATTCTTGCTTAAACGCAAATAAACGAAATTTCACACAGTGCTGAGTACAAAATCCAATGTAGTTTGTATTAACGCATTTTACTTTTCCATTATGCGAAAATATTTCCTTGACAGCTAACAATGCGGAATTATTTTAATAACATTATTATTTTCCCGATTTCTAAACCGAACAATAATAATTAAACAGGGAACAAACACAAACATATGCTTATTACCAACATCGATAGTCAATGAATATCAAAAACGCATGCCACAGTTACGTAAACAACTGACTTTAAAACACAGTTGTGAAGTCGTATCAATATCTTTGCGGTGACAACACATCTGTTACTGACGTTTGACTTTTCGTCGCGGCAGGTGTATTAAGGTACATTTTTAATGTTCAGCAATATTTATTGTTAACCACTAGAAAATGAATTATTGGAGAATCCGAATAGAATTACAAATTGAAGCTGACTGCAGTGGCTACTGTCAGATAGCTTTCAGCAGCTGTCAAATGTACCAAACTCACAAAGTGTTCGAAGTATTTATGTACTATTATTTTGAAGCTTTATTAAAGTTTTCGCATATTTACCGGGTTTGTAATTATGCACATCATTGCTTTGGGACACTTTTGAGCAGCAGCCGCGCACAAATCGCGAACAATTCCGGCGTTTGTATTGAACAAGTCATCGCGGGTCATACCTTAACAAACAAGACACGCATTCAAAGTGTACACCAATATATACAATATCATAAGCATTATTTATAGCGCCATACCAATGCAGCATTACACGTTATACTGGCTTGTCCGCAGTGGGGACCCGCGTTTTGAAAATCCCACGTTCGTGAAACTTTCCCTTATAACCGTCCCCCACTCGCCCGAAACCATCCATGTTCAACTAAGTCCAAAACTTATTGTGTCTAAATATAGGTTTTGTGCACAGCAAAGTTAAATAAAAATATGGTAATATTTACAGTTTTTAAGCAAAATATATCCGGCACTTTGATATTTTCCCGGAGAATGAACATGGCACCCCACCCCCCGAAGTTAAACCTCAGAACTTGCGAAAAACGCAAATATTGTTCGCATTTATCCCAATATTTTTCGCTCGAAACTGAAGTGGCAATTTTGGAAAATACAGCACTAACAGCACTGATAAACTTTAATTCAATACAGTTACTACACGTTAATATATTTTTATTTTATATCACATATTAAAAATATATAGCTTCTAAAACGTAAAAAAATTAACGGCTTTGACGTGTCCTCGTCAGCGATGCTAATGACAATATTACTATATTTTATCGCTGTAACTGCTGGCCTCTCCACAGCGTCGAAATAGTACATGGAGGCATTCATATCCATGAAACACCAGCTCTCTTTTCCCGGGGATTGGGAATACTTCGAGGTAGACCCCAACGTTACTAGGTGAGTAACTGCGCCTCGGCTTGGAGTTTTGTAAGCTGAGTTTACGGAAGAGCGGGATGGGGTCGCCAGAATTTTGATTAATACGATCCTTAACGGCTACCTCCAAAAACATGGGACGCCTTAACTGATGCATGTCCGACTCCGATACTTCCTGGTCCACAAACTGCGAGAAGGAGAACTGAGACTATAGGACGGGAATATAAAAACTTGCTCTATTCCATCCTTTCCGACAAAACTGAGATATTACAAATTTCCTCCGCAAAGATCTAAGAGACTTACAGACATATATCTCACAAAACATACATGAATTAAGAAAATCCAAAAGTACCATGCACAAAAATATCCACAATGCTGATTTTCTTAAAGCGTAAGTTAACAAGCCTTATTAAATGACGTCAATATTCCATCAGTACCTGGTTTGCGCGGGACACCGGCTGGTATCACCACCACGTCCACTCCATCAAGTGCTTTTCCCAATTCTTCCGGCCCCGTATATCCAGTTACGGTGGCGTTCGACGAAATATGGGACAGATCCGCAGCTACCCCCGGCGTATGAATAATATCGTATAAACTACAAAATAAGCGATTAGATAACACAACGGATTTGAGTGCAACAGTTTGTGTATACTGGCAACATACAGTGTTATCTGTAGAATTTACCGAACTACAAATTGTAACAACTCACTAATTTAATTCGGAGTAGTGTGTGAAATGAGCGCACCGAAGAATTCTCACTAGCCATGCCATGTCAGTAAATTTCGACGGTGTCCCTTCCTGAGTTTTGTAGTGACAAGCACAAGTCATCCTTGACTGGACCGACTGACTCGCGCGATAACTCGATCGAAAACTGAAAACCGAAAGCCATTTTTGTCCTTTAGTTAGACGCGAAAACGGATTTCAACTATTTACAGCCGTCATTGAAGACAAAAGGGCTCAGGTGGGCTCAAAAAGGGGTGCGATAAAACATATTCTTGGTTGAACATCAATAGTGCAGATAGGACAGCCAAATCAGGTCGTAATGTTGTAGAGAAATAAAGCACTTTTGCACTGTGTTATCCTTGGGCCCAGGGTTACAGTAAAAGGATTAAAGGGGCCAAGAACACTAAATACACGAAAACGGCCATATCTCCGCAAAATTAAATACATAGGGTGAAATAGGGCTCAATTTATAGAGCCACTAACCTCCAAGCAGAGAGTAACTTGAATTCCAGTTACGGTTCTGGCAAAAATCGTGTTCTGGTTGCGGTTCTGGCATAAGGCAAAAACCATACCGGAACCGGAATTCCGGTTTAAAAATTTTGTTTGAAATTTCCACGTTTTTGCTTCATCTGTGGTGGAAACATATATGTAATATATACACAATGATCAAGTTCCAGTACAACTAAACAAAAGAAAAGATTAACTCAGCAAACTGTCATGTGAAACGTAAGTAGAACACATAATTTCAGTAGGAATTTTTCATCTTAACCCTGCAGGACTTTGTTAACAAAACAAAGCCAGGTCGATGCTTGTAGCAGCTAAGACAGTCAGAAGTCTGCGGGGTATGTTCAAATTAACGGGTACAACTCAGTAACAGAGCATGGATTATGTAGAAGTACTTAGCTGTAAGCTTGGCTAACATAAATTACATCAGACACCAGCTAGTGTGCTTGCAAACTTTGTAAATCAGTCTACATTGATGTAAAGTAACGTATCTGCAACGCAGCCAGAAACTGCGTTCTTGGAAATGAACTGTATTTATTGAAACTGTGCTTCGATCAGAAAAGAATCGTCATCACAATCTAGATGACAGGCACTGGTTGCCCAATGCTAGCCTAAACAACCTATATGACCACTGATCAGAAAATTATTGTATACCTTCTATTACTTTATTTTAGAACGATATAAACCAATAATTTCAAGTTTCCTATAAAATAACATGTAGCAACCCTGTGTGTATTAAAGAGACGCGATCGGAGACAGCGAATGTGCAAGCATGTTTAGTTAAAAGTACATTAAGTTTGACGCAATGTACGGAAGACTGTATAGTGGAAGGTATTTTTTGCTCAAAAACCCGACATATTGATCGATTAATAAGCACTATTAGCTTCCTCAGTCTCTTTAAAGTTCCAGAGAGGCAATAATGCCATCGCAATACATTAACTCTAACGAAAAAGTTTATTTTTAATACATTTTAAGTCCACGGTAAGTTCATTTCCTTGTTCGTCTGTTGTACTATATATAGGTTTCGAAGACCATGTTCCGGTTCCGGATCAGGTTTAAATGGACGGTTCCGGTTATTCCTGCCTCCTAGATGGTTGAATTAACCGTTGCTGTCATTTACGCTGTTAGTTTGGGTCAAAATGGGATTTCGAATGGGGGCAATTGAACCAAAATGCATAAAAATGACAATATCTTCGCAACCGCTCAAACTATATGGGAATACTCATGCGGATCAGGGGAATTATCCCCTGAGGCTCGGATCCCACGCTGAAGGTAGCCTGATCCCCATAACCAATTTTCCATAATTCTCCGCTCGCCGTAGGCGCACACCACACCCCAGACCCTCCGCACCAACAACAAAAATAGGTCAAAAACCAAAATTGAGCCGAACTTGACAAAAAGATAGGGGAGAATTAGTAAAATAAGTTCCAAAAAATTTTAGAAATTTATCACTCCCTGATGACCACATCTACTGGTCGCACCCGCTATCCCCCCCGGGGCGTCCGACTTCGCCCATGTATATATTGATCTCGTTGTGTAGAGCAATTCGTCGTCTATATAGCGGCATAGTGTTTTTCTGTTGTCATTTACACCGCAGTACTAGGTGAAAATGAATTTTGAATGGGTTCTTGAGACCCAAAACGCACGAAAACGGCAATATTTCCGCAACCACTAGTGCCATATAGATTTATTTCGAACAGAAATTTAACCGTCGTAGTGGAACTACATTTTTTGAGCAGAGCGACGGCATTAGTAATATGAACGTATATACTCAATGTCTTGGGAAGCCATAATTAAAAATGTAAGAGTTGCTACTCGCCATACCTGAAAACCCCAGGGTATATGCCGTTAAAACGACTCTACGACCAATAACTTAAGCTGTTATGAGCTAATTAGTTTAATTAATGATAAAATTGGCAAGTTGCCAAACTTCTAAAATATCAGGTGCACATCCTCACATAATAAGCTTTCAAACAAAAAAAAGCTTTTTGAAATAGGTTCAGTGGTTCTTGAGATCCATGAAAGACGAACGGACATCGACTTTTTTGCTCCCAGACAGAAAATAAAAACGCTTCGCTCAATTATCTATGTAGCTAATGTACCGTTTCATGTAGTAGAGAAGTGCAATGTGAATCCCTAAATATGCCTTAAGCGTATATATTCTCTCAGCTATTTAAGCAACGGCAGATATTCGGCTCGTTTTCTAAGTTGACGCTCAATATAGACATGCAGATGTCAATAAATTAGATATTCATCACTCCGAATTCTCCATATCGGCGGTGAGATAAGATATTACTTTAATAGCATCGTTAACTGTAGCACTACGTTTAAATTATACACCTCAAATAAGCAATAATAATACAACTCGTACGCGAATCTGTTGTAACAGTTCAAATAAATTGAATACACACATTTGTATTCAATTGAATTTTATGGCGCGATATTTAACCGTTTGGGGTAACTAAGTAATCTATAACCGAACCGGGTACCGTCACGTAAGATATTGTTAGACTCCTTTACCCAAGTTAAGTCCATATTAACTAACATCAGTCGTCTAAAATTACACATGAAAAACTATAGCTCAAAAACGCCTCAAAAATATGACTGAGATGACATAAAGATACACAGTGTTTTCTCGGGAAGCCACTGCCGTAATGCAAATTTTGCATCTCAGTATAAACAGAAGCTAACCACTATCGTCCCTGTATTGCATTCGGGAGCTATGTTCTTGGTTGTGAAATGTGTTTGCTGTTAAAAAAACTGTGGTATTGCCACAGTTGGTCTCGGTTATAACACATGTGTTCAGAAATCAGAACTGTAAATTTGCTTCAGAAACAGAGAAAGAAACAATTATTTCAAGATTCGTATGGAATAAAATATTAATAAACGTGTCTATTAACTCAAGCCAAAGGGAAATCGAAACTATCTATGCTCCATGTGTGGCGTACACATTCAGTACGACGCAGTTTACGCATTAATGAATAGTGGACTGATTTTTGTCGCGCTGGCGGAGCGCGTAATCCAGACACAACACATGTGGATCGACAAATAAAACACTTTTAGCTTCCTCAGTGTATATCTTCACTGTCGCAGAAAGGCAATAATAGCACTAACTTCGACAAAATGACGATTTTCGACACGTTCCAAATCCAACGTACCTTTATTCTTTTATTCGTTTAATATACATTTATAAGACGAGGTTCCGGTAAGACCCGCTTTAAACTTGGATAATTTATGATAAGATCAGTAATAATATCCTGACTAGACCACAATGGCTCGTTCCGGCGCCCCAAGTCCCAGTTAAATTCTAATCTACTGTAGTTTCCGCAAACCCAACCATTTTGGATAAGCTCAAATTGTGTCCGTCCTCCACATGTAACGTCTCAGTTCCAAACAATGTATATATATATATATATATATTTCGTAAGTCGTTTAAAACCTTAAAACCGTGCAGCCTTTTAACAAATGCTTTGCAGTCTCTGGCTCAATTCCACAATATGTACACAATTTATTGTCTGATAAACCTATTCTATACAAGTGAAAATTAGAAGTTTTATGACCTGTCAAAAATTATATGGTAATTCGCATACTATCTGTATCCAGGTTTCATAGTAATTTCAATGTAAGTTTATCGTGTTTGTCAAAGAAAACTCTGGTCTGTCTACTATCAGTGCAGTGATGGCATCTTCTTTTGTGTTCTGTAAAACCGTTTCTGCAGCCACGTTTTAAGTATTTACACTTATAGGAACATAAGATTGCTATATATGCCCCAAATCTTAGTAATAGACCCGTGTCTGGCTAGTTCATCTGCTATTTCGTTACACTCAATTCCGGAATGGCCTTTAATCCATCCCGGAATAAACCTATTATTTCGACCTATGCTGTTTAGCCGCTTTACGCATCCTACAGTGCATAAAAGCTTAGCCTGTCTTTTCCTAAAAGCCAACACAGCTGCTCTACTATCGCTGAAAATACCATCGTTTATTTTTCAAGTCTAAAACCATCTATTATCATAGCACATCTATCTTGCGATAGCCAAGAACTATTTAACAGGGCTTTAAACTTATGGTTACGGTTGTTTGAACCGGTTATTCGCTGCCGCATGGCCAAACTTGTCAAGGAATAAACAAAAATCAGGTTTTGGTCATTATAACAAGGAAGACGGTATCGAAAGTCTAAAGGGCACATCCTCATCACTTTTGCTATCAGACAAAAAAGTTCGACGATATCTGTCCACTCGAAGATGAGTTATGCGAATAACAGAATTTTAATATTTGTTCCTCCTAGTGCTCTCAGCTGAAACTCCGCTAGCTCCATTTCAACAAAACCAACAACTGGTCACTAAGCAATACGGATACTGAATATGTTGTTAAGGTTATCAAAAACGTCCAAAAATCACCAACAAGGAACGTTCTAGTACGCAGTGTTACGAAAATTTTCTCCTCGGTAGTGGGTAGCGTATACAATTATTACCAACGATAAAAATATGTAAACATACTTTAGTTCAGCAATAATCGGATTCAATTTGAATAGGAGAGACATCGGCTGTCCAATGCCTCCGCTTGCTCCCATTACAGCTACTTTGGCGCCCGATTTCTGCAATAAATAACAAATACTGCAACCAAGATATGAAACCAACATTGTTTTAGTCCAGGATAAATCATCAAAAATTTAGACGGTAGGTATGTGATTCTCCAAGAACAGTTATTTGATTCAGCTAATATTTATGTTTAAACACTACACCATTACACATATCTAGTAAGTTAATATGAATGTTTATACTGGATAACAATGCAAAATCATAGTAATTGCGTGATCAGTTAAATGATTACACTGTGTAATGATAAAACAAAGATGACAGTAGTGATGATATGCTAAATTTAGACATATAGAGTAAAGACATTAGAGGCTCATTAACAAGTGACTGGGGCCTGTCATTTTTCGATACCTCTGGCAAAATTGTTCTGTCACCCAAAGCATACAGAACAACAATATTATGAATAGTATTCATATTACTCCATTTATTTATGTTATAGGTACATAAAAACAATACATTCTTACACCATGTGCCATACGGCTTGATGTTCGCATCAACCCAACCACGTTTTTTAAGACTGACATGATCGCAGATAATTTAAAAGGGCTAATAACAAGCAGCTGAAACCAATATTTATACTACATACAGTAAACTTGATACCACAGATAAAATCAAGGTTGATATTTACGGGCAGGCAAAACGATTCCACGGACTGGAATGCTACGTAGCGAACTAACTGGTCTCTCCACAGGTCCAAAATTTTACCTGAACTCTTAAACCTAGGGCCGCTCAGCTCCAACCTGAGGAAACCGAAGAGACCTGGCGAAATTACTGTCCCCGCCAGGTTAGCTGGGGAATTGTGCCTTCGGATCAGCAAAGAGTCATATAATAGCATTTTATTGTGTTTTAACGAGGTACAACACAAAAAACGCTGTTGTTGAACATCTAGTATTTATCTCGTGAAAGTCGATATTTGGGTTACATTTTAGTTAAGATTTTGTCATGAACAGTCTAAATATAAGCAATAGTATTTGGTTTTGTTATAACCGTTTTAGAGCGACTTTTTCTGTCATCTTAAACAGTTTTTTTCAAAAATTCGCATGAGTTTTTCGGTGTTTTTAAAAAAAATTTGTGCTCTTCTAACATTTGTTGTTGCTTTCGCATTGGAAATATTAGACTTTCCACAAAAGGAAGTGGGCCCGCACCAGTGAAACTTGTTCCATTTTAAAGCACTGTGACCATTTTATCAATCAGTCCCACCTTCATTCACAACCCTAGTTCAAGCCTTTTAAATCGAAAAATCGAATTTTGCAGGGGCGGCCAAAAGTTTTGATTTGACCATTGTTTCTCCAAAGCGTATCGCTGAACTAGAATAGGCCGTCGTGGCAGATAAATATAATATGGTCTTCTCTTTGTCTTGTTCGCACACTGGAACTTACCAGTAACCCGACTTATGGTCTAATGTTAAAAAATATTGAGTACAACGTAAAGCATCGAACATCCGATCGATTCGGGGAAGTGAAAAGCTATCGCGTTTGTGACCGAATTAAGCATTCAACGGCGATAAATTGTTTTATTCGTATTTCTTGTTCGTCACTGCAATAATTGAAGATGCCCACGGACTATATGATATGTGTATAACGTCTCATTCCAGCATCTATTGTGCTTGCTTGCTTGCTTTATTTCGGTCCACGTGCGGTAGTCGTCGCAAAGTTTCTTGCACCGGTTTATAAACCGTTGTGTGGATGTAATGTTCCACATGAGTATTGATTCTGATATCGAAGTCGGACCTTGAGAAAATGGCTCGGTAAGTATGGAGTACTGTTGCCATATTGGCTTTTCCAACTTCATCCGTAACCGGTTTTTCTCGATTGATGTGAGTAGGTAACTCAATAGTGATTAGTGGCGCTTAGATTTCGCCATCCTAGGACTTGATTATTGTTTTGCCGCTTTCCCAATCGCCATCATTGTTCGCTTGGTGTTCTTGAATTTACCGTTTGGTCGTCTTTGCTCATGTCGGTTCACCGCTCGTTCAACTTTCCCTTCATAGACAATTGTACCGACAAACTTTGCATTCACTTTGTGGATCAATAGTTGAGTTTAGATAATTTTGGCATCAACTGTACTGAGGTTATAAACGGGCACCATGATGTTGCCGTTTTCAGCTGTTGCCAAGCTATTTGGAGTCGATAATCCATTATTCGAATTCAATAACGGTTCAACCGCTACTGTGTCGCTATTCTTAGATAAATACGGTAGCTTAACTAAGACCAATTCCATCGTCCATGGTGGCATTATTTGGCTGAACGAACATTTACAGATTGCGATCTCTTCTGTATGTTTTCCTATTTCCTTGATTCGCCAATGATGTGGAATCCGTTTTCAATTCAAGTCTATTAGCATCTGTTTAGAGTCGATCGTTAGTCCCAATCCCACAAAAAATCGTGACTATAAATTGCAATCCTTGAAAAGTCCCAGATAACCATAAATCGTATTTTGCGAACCTTTTTCTCGACTAACCCTCGCAATTAATTTCCTTCCAAGAATACGTCAATATAGAAACGTGATAGAACTGTTGGGTCGGTACACGGTTCGTGTTCATCCAATCGGTTTACTTGAGCGATTCCTACCAATTGTTCTTTTCATTTTCGTTAGTAATACCTTTGCTCATGGTCAATTGTTCCTCACTGTATCTTTGTTGCTTCACACCGCTTGATCTTGATGGTTGGTTATTCGAATTATTCATATGAGGATTCGGTCGACTTGGAATTACGCGATATTTGTTATGGCTTGCTAGTTGTTGCGTTTCTATTCGCCGTTTTCTGTTGGTTTGATAACCATTTCGTTGATAGCATTTTAAAACCCAATTTTCCACATACGGTAAACCTCGGTGATATTTGATTTGTCAGTGTTCGACGTACTTGTTGTTGCCCTTGGTTCTATGTTGGTGGTATCAATGAATTTTGTATTGCTGATGATTCAATGGTTGCGATGCCATGTTTTACTCCACTGTGACACTTGCATTATGTATACTATTTGCGGCATTAATGTTTGAATCCCGGTCTGCCCGTAATATGGCTGTATCGATTGTTGAACAGCTATTCCGATTTGAGAAAGTGCTATTATTGTCGGCATCATGAGTGGTTGAATGTATTGCTGTTGTTGCTGATGGTGAGTTGGTTGATTATTTAGCCGCTGTGGTCGCTATTGTATATATGCGGGCGTTATTGCATTGGTTGTGCCGTCGGTTAACATATATCCGTTCGTGTTTGATAGGTGCGATTGAATTTCCCGGTACCATGGTCGTTGCTCATTTGTGCTTGGCAACCTTTGACTGCTTATTGGTTCAATCATTAGACTACTACACTAATACAACTAGTCAGACCCTACACTAGGCTACGGAATGTGCAGTTCGATTGTAACTGGTGCCTTCCCCTTACTCTCCCAGGGAACTCAAGCATTTTTCACAATATTTGCTAAACTGCTCAAACACTCAATACCCGGGGCTACGTGTGTCAATAGTAATGATAAAATACAGACTAATAATTTACCTAATAAAAATTGTCACTACAAATTATTGTTCTCGATGAAACCTTGATATACGCTTTATATGATGTGCCAGAAACCACACACGCTATTGCTCTAATCTTATGTGCCTCACACGTTCTTGGTCCATATTCTAATAATGACTATACACTCCCGATATAACACCCCAACGCCTGGACTGAGATCTCGTAAAATTACAAAGCCATAGGTAGACACTTAAAAAGCCTTAATCCGTATCGCTATCGTTGATACAACTCTTGCGATGGTCCTTTCGTAACCGTAAATTGTATCGCTATTATCAAGATTTTAGGGACCCATATGATAGAGAATTTAGTGAAAAGGTTTTTGAAAGTAAAAATATAGAAATTAAACCCCGGGACCACTGGTAGCCTACTACACGCCCGACATCCCCGGTTGTCGGTCTAGCACCTACACTGGTGCCATTCTTTGCACCTACCGTTTTACCTTATTGTGCCCTTAGTTTGCCTTATTTTTCTATCAATTTTGTTACGGACAAGCCGCCACGATTTATTCCGATATCACCAATTTGTGCTGCGATTATCGCTCGTTGTTTCATAATTTCGTTCAGCTTCTCTTGGTTCGTTTCGGTTACGGTATCTCGTTGGCGTATCTTGCGTAAATATCGCCATCTTCTCTATAATTGATTTTTTCTTGGATGTGGCTGAATCATTCTTGTTCTTCCGTTATTCTCTCATTGATTTGTCACAGCTTGCAGTTGTTGATTTCGAACCTCCTCTGTTTGACTTGGCGATCTGGCCGTAACTGATAGAAGCTGCTGGCAAATTGCCGTTGTTCGCTCAGATTCGGTTTCATCTTTTCCTCGAATTGTTCTGAATCTTTGTAAATACCGCTATTTTCTTATGTTCTTCTTCTAAAAACTGCGGCCTTGTTTCGATTCGCACTCTTGGTGTCCGGTGCCATGGATACTTCTTTACGATTTTCAAACCCCAGCCTTTTTTGGTTTCGGTTATATTGATCGCTGCTTCATTCGCTCAACACGCCATCGCGAGTAACACAGGAATGGCAACGTTGCGTCAAGGCTGTGTTGTACCACTTGTGTGATCGTCCATGTGCTTTCTTTCCATTGTCCTCCCTGATATCTGGATCGTGTCGCGGCGAATAACTTTTTGCTGTCTTGTATCTTTTCGTAGTATTCCATTGTAACCCCTCTTCTTTTGAGCACGGAGTGTTCTACTATTTCTTGGGTTGTAATACTTCTTTGTTCGCCCAACAGTTTTTGCAATTCGTTCATATCGAATGTCGTCAATGTTGCTAGATACGATTGTTCTTTTAATGTTGCATCCCATATTGCTTTTTCGTATTCGATGTCGTTCCACAATATGATGTTTCCACTTTCCAACTTTAGCTATTTGCAAACCGCCTCCGGTATTCGTTTATTGAATTGTGAAATATCGATAATTCCCAATTCACCATCGCTTGTTTGAATTGCCACATATCGAACGTATTTTCTGAACGTTGGGCTTGTGGTATCGTTCCAAAATTCGCCATCGATCCAAGCTAAGCAATCGAGGTGGATACCATTTTCTCCGTAAAATATCGCAATTCTTTCTGGTGTGAACGCCTTAAGTTTGTACGTTGAAATTTTCACCACCACTGTTGCGATTGATAAGACTGTTCGTGCCAACTGGATGATTTCGTGCCAAAGGTCTTGCACTATCTTCGGTATCGACTATAATTGCCACTTGTCCGGTCCTTATATAGAATGCGAACACCGTATGATAGTCGATCCACCGTTGCCACCATCGTGTAAAGTGGAGTGATGTTCTTATATTGTTCAAACCTGGCGTGAAGTTCATTTGATTCGGGTTGTGGTTGAATGGATAACGTCGTTGAACGGCCATTCTGCTGTCACCGCTTACTTTAGGTTGTCGTTGGCTTGGCTATTCTTTCTACTCATTGGTTCATTCGTCGAAACTCCGATTGCCGACCGTTACTTGTTCGGTCGTTCTTTTGTCACAGAATGATTCGAGTTATTAGTTGTCGATCGTGACTTTTCGACTGTTCTTTGTGATCGTTCGAATTGAGCTCTAATTGATCAATTCTTGGTTTATCGTTTCGTTTCGATTTGACCTGTTTCGTTCGTCCCAGCACCGCTTTCCTCGTCTATACCACAGTGATTAGTGTTTTTACTACTCGTAATCTGCACCGATTATATCGTAATTTGCTAGAATTAATAAAAATATAACGTAATACTTACAATCAAGTATTGTTGAGATCATGCTAAATATTTAAACTATTTAAAACTATACACTTGTTCTTTTATCTCTCTTTTGCTCCATAGGTGTGATCATGCGCGATACCTTGTATAACGTGTTCTTGCGTTGTATAAATTTTTATACAAGGAGAGTAATACCACAACGCTTCTTGCGGATTATCTTCTAGGCCTACGCGTGCTTGATGAAGCCAGAGAAAACACCTATCGCATTGCACCCATTTTATAACTAGTCCTGTTTCATTGTCTTCTCTCCAAGACCCTTTACATCTTCCACAATAATAATCTTCAGGTGCTAGACGTTGGCGTGATACTTTTTGAACACGCCTTAGTTTGGCTTCGTTTTCTGCGTAATCTGGGTCCCCGCCAAAATACTAGAATTGCGTACAATTGTACCATTTTGGACGTAGGGTTGCACTACCTACTTTTACTAATAAAATGTTCGGGAATTTTACTTCGTCGACCCGAAAGTCTGTCAAATTCTGGATGGCACATACTACTGTAGGGTTCCACTGAAGATTTGTTCGGATTTTTCATTAGTACTAAGTCCCCATTGTTAAAGGTTCGTTCTTTTCTTTGCCCTTCAATCAAAATATTGTTTGTATTGCTTTTGTGCCAGGAATAATCTTTTTCGAACTTGGTCCCATGCTATTGTTAATTTATCGATTAGTTGGGGCGCGTATCCTTCGTTGGTAGTTGCCGTTAAATATATGTGGATTGGGTTTTCACCCGGTACAGCAGGGTCGCGACCATGTAATAGAAAAAATGGTTTTTGTCCGGTTGATACATGGACTGCTGTTCGATATGCAAAGCATAATGGTTCCAGGAATTCATCCCATTTATCGGGGACTAGCTCTGTTGTTGGTTTCATTATCGCTTTGAGTGTTTGGTTCCTTCTTTCGACTAGTCCGTTCGCTTGATGATGGCATGGTGCTGGCTACACCTTCTTTGTTCCAATTTGTGCTAGTTCTGAAATTCTCGGCAGCAAAGCAAGGTCCGTGATCGGTTACGCTACTCGAGGGACTCCATGCCGGCACACAATTCTTTCGATGGAAAGTTTGGTAATCGTGTTGGCTGTTTGATCTGGTACTGCGAATGCTTCGGGCCGTTTCGTGAAATAATCCATGAAGCAGATAATGTATTTATTGCCGGATTGAGTCTTTAATAAGGGTCCGATGATGTCGATGCCTAGCATGTGGAATTGTGCTAGGGCTTTCATCGGTTGAAGTTGGTTCCGTCGTTTGGTCCTTGTCGTAATCGGGCACACGGAATACACTCTTCGATGTATTGTCGTAGGTCGAGGGTCTTGCTTGGCCAGATGAATTTGCTCGTCATCTTCGACCATACTTTTTCAAATCCCAAATGTCCTCCGTACTTCGATATGTGATACATTTCGAATAACGGTCGTCGGAAATCGGGAGGTACCCCGATCTGAAATTCCCATGGTTCGGGTTGTTGTGGTCAATCTTTTCTTCATAATCGGCACAAGATGTCACCGAATATGATGAATTGATGTTCATGTACCACGACCCATTTCTTTTCGAATTCGGGGGTTGTATCCAGGAATTCGTTGTGTTCAATGTAGTGCTTGAACGAGTTGACACATGGGTCTTCGTCTTGTGCGCCCACCAGTTCTTCTGGTGTCCATGGTGGTTCTAATCGGAAGTATATATACTGTGAATACATCTCGGCCTCGGTTATTTCTGGTTCTTCAGGTTCATCGGGTTGGTCCAACTCTTCCTCCGATTCTGTTCTTTCTTCTTGTGGTTCGATCTCTACCGATCTTTGATCATTTTCTAATAACGGTTCCACTCGGACTCTGTTTCTTGGCTGTTTTCGCCAATGTGATAATGGTTGCTCAGTTTTTCTTTCGTTGAAGAGTTCAAATATACTGTCTTCTCCTTCTGAAGTATCTTCTGTAATCGGTTGATTATCTTCTTCACTTTCATCGCTAATTGTCATTAGGTTTCTGTTCGATGAGGCCTTTTGTTATTGTTCGCTTGATTTGTTAGGTCCGTTCTTTCGCTGACCCTCCTTTTGGCTTTGTGAATCTTGCGGACCTTTCTTTCCTTGTTGCTTCCGATTGTACTTCTTCCGTCCTCCAACAGTTACTAGTTCTTTGTCTTTCCCCATTTCATTTTGACTTTCGATATCAGACCACTGACTCTTCTCCTTGCGTTGGTTGTACCTGTAAATCTGTTTCGAATATCAAGTATACTTCCTAATCGGATTCTTCTTGGTCCACTGGAGCTATCGAGTACTTGTTGGTTCTTTGGTTTCCTTTTCGGTGGTCTTCTTTGAGTTCTTTTTCATTTTGTTTCTTTTTATTGGTTTCTTTGGTTCTCATTTGAATCGCTTGTTGTTGGTTCCCGCTTGTTCTTTTAATTACCAGTGGTTTAAACTTGTTCTTTGCTTCTTCGCCATCCGACTCCAAATTCTCGGTTCCGGGGATTACTGGTGGTCCTGACAGGCAATCCGCATTCTGGTGGTATCGTCCCGGTTTGTGTACGATTGTGTACTCGTACTCGAGGGTTCGTCATTCGCGCCGTATCGCACGGTCATTTGTTCCAATGCTCGTTTCTTATTGAGGATCTGGACTAATGGTGCATGGTGCGTGATGATCGTTGTATGGTTTCCCAATAAGTACGGCCGGAAGTGTTGAACCGCACGAATTACTGCCAGGCATTCTTGTTTCGTAATCGAGCACCGGGATTCTTCATTGGGGTACTTGTTGCCGCCATAGTGGATTACATTTTTATTCTCTGTTTCATCCTCTTGGGATAAAATGTACCCAATGCTATGTTTGCTTGAGTCGGTGTACAGGATAAACGGCCTGTGCGGATCTGAATATCCCAATACTGGACGCGTTGTCATCTTGGTTTTTAGGATGTCAAACGCTTGTTCAGTATCTTCTGTCAACAGTTGACTGAGCTTCACCATTCTTGATCGCTTATTAGTGACGTCGTAGAGTGGTGCTGCTATATCGCCATAATACGATACGAATTGTCTGTAGTATCCAGTTAACCCGAAGAAACTTTTGAGTTGCGTCACCGTCTTCGGTTTCGAGAAGTTCTGTATCTTCTCAATCTTTGTAGGGCTGATTGAAATTCCTTTGTTCGACACGATGTATATATCCCAGGAATGTAATTTCTTCTTTCTGGAATTCGCAGTTGCATCCCTTTGCTTTGAGGTTCGCTTCATGGAGACATTGTAGTATTTGGCTGATGTCGTACAAGTGGTCCCAGTATGACGTTCAAAATATTATATTGTCAAGGTAACATAAGCACGATTCCATCAGGACGCCCGCCAAAATCAATTGCATTATTCTTTGAAATGTTGCAGGAGCGTTCGTCAATCCAAACGACATGAAGCTAAATTCAAATAGGCCGTCGTGGCAGATGAATGCAGTCTTTTCTTTGTCTTATTCGTTCATCGGGACTTCCCAGTATCCCGATTTGAGGTCCAAGATTGAAAAGTACTTCGCTCCGCGTAACGTATCCAATATCTCATCGATTCTTGGTAACGGAAAGCTGTCACGCTTCGTTATTGAATTAAGCATTCTGTAATCGACATAGGATCTTTTCGATCCATCCTCATCGGTCAATGCGATCGGTGATGCCCACGGACTGTAGGATCTTCTAATCACTCCTTGATTCAACATCTCTTGGACTTGCTTGCTTTCTCTCCAAGATCCAACATCTCATGGACTTGGTTTCGGTCCACGTACGTCGCATTGGTTGTTGTACTGGTTTCTTGACCACGGGTTGGATGTAGTGTTCCACTTGTGTGTTGATCCCGATATCGAAGTCTGATTTCGAAAAGACGTCTTGGTAGTTGTGCAATACAATTGCCAGGTACGCTTTTCCTTGTCCATCAGTAACGGATTTCTCCAAATCAATTTCGGTCGGGAGTTCGATACTGTTCATGTGCTCGGTTTGGCGTATCATTTGTTCTTGGAATTGCTCGGTGTTAAACCGTCGTTGTTCTTTCTTCCTTTCTTGAACTTCTGTATCCACAAGTTATATCGTTTGTGGATTCTTTATCTGGATTTCCCTGGTCTATGATTTGATTATCGGTTTTCTTCTTTTTCCAACTGTGATCCATTCTGACTCTTCTTCTTCCTTTCTTGTTTGGTTGTTTACTTCTTTTCGCTTGAACCGATCGATCGCTCTTTGTGCTTTCTCTTCGTCAACTACCGTTTTTACGATCGTTTCCTCGACTTTTCGTACCAGCGGTTGATCTTCGATTATTTCCATCTCGACTGTGTTTAGGTTGCACGCCGGTATAATGATGTTGCCTTCTTCTACTTTGGCGATACTGTTCGGTATTGCCAATCCGTTGTTGGTCTTCATCAATGGTTCCACCACTATAGTATCACCTTCTTTTGTTCCTTCCGGGATCTTCACTACGATAAATTTCGCTGACAATGGTGGGATCGCTTGTCTATACGAACACTTGCGGATTTCGATGTGATGGTCATCTTCTTGACTCGTCGATCTCATTTCGTTGGTCCTCCAACAATGAGGTATCGGTCGACCATTCATTTTGATTCGTAGTTGTTGGTAATCAATCACAAATTCGAACGCTGCTAAGAAATCGTGTCCGTATATTGCAACTCTCGGAAAGTTTTTCATTACGATAAACCGGATCTTCCGTACTTTCTTTTCGAGGTGGACTTGTACGAGAAGTAAAATGAACTGTTAATTAAGCTTCAAAAATAAGGAATTATGGTTCAAGCCTACTCGGATGATATTGGGATCATTGCAAGTGGTTCAAAATTTTGGGTAACTGGCCGAAGAATCTGTACTGCATTTAAATGCGTCAGTACGTGGTGCAAATCCAATGGATTACAACTACAGCCAAACAAAACTGCTGTAATAAATTTTACTCGAAAGCGCAAGTCGGAGGCCCTTCCTTATATTGGATTGGATGGAGTTCCACTGGTTTATAGCTGTGAAATCAGGTACCTAGGAGCGATCCTAGATAAGAAATTGTTAAACATTTGGAAAATGCATGCAGCAAAGCTATACGGAATCTAATGGTATGTAGAACCTTTGCAGGGCGTAATTGGGACGTGAGACCTAAGTACCTCATCTATCTATATGAAATGATAGTATTGAGTGGTATGATGCATGAGGTCTTGGTTTGGTGGCATAGAACCACCATAGAGGCTGTTCGGAAAAAACTAATGCGGGTTCAGAGACCAGCTCTCCTGAACATCACGGGATGCTTGAGAAGCACTCCTTGAGGATATGGAAACTATCCTGGGACTATTGCCAATAGAGAAGAGATGCCTGCAGGCAGAAATATTGGATTACTGTGGACTAAAAAGCATTGAATCTTGGCAGTCCGTAAATGTAAAAGGGCATACTGTAATTGAAAAAGTAACCTCAGAGCTTGTAACAGAGGCAAACATGCGTCTTGATCACTGTTGCAAGACTTTTTCTGATGATAAGAATTGGGACAGTATAATCACCGATAGAATTGAGGCACGCAATATTGTCTCTTTGAATTCTATGGACATAAACTGCTTTACAGATGGTTCTAAGATACTGCATGAAAAAGAAAATATTGGGTCTGGGGCTGGCGTCTATATCCCTGGATATAGTAATATAGTTATACACCTTGGTAACAATTGTACGGTTTATCAAGCAGAAATATTAGCGATTGAAAATTGTGTCTCTTATTTAAGAGGCAGGGGGTAAAGAAGAAAACTATTAATATCTACAGTGATAGCCAAGCGGCTATCATAGCCCTAGATAACAACTTGGCTCGAATGATATCTATAAAGTGTTGTAAAAAAGTTGCAGCAACTTGGAAAATCAAATTTTGTTACCCTTCTCCGGATACCAGGACATAGTGGGTATACGGGGAACGAAATTGCGGACGATCTGACCAAAAAAATCAGCTTCCATGGCCTACATAGGTCCGGAACCGGCTGTAGGCTTGGCGTTCAAGACATTGTCAACTCGGGTTAAGGATCGCATTTGGGAAAATATGGATCAAAGATGGAAACATAGTCAGTCCTACAGGCAACTAAGGACATTTTTACTTGTATACAATTGGGCAATGATTAAACGGATACGGATGCTGGACAAAAAGAGGATTGGAACAGCCTGTAGGCTACTCACAGGGCATTGTCTCCTGAATAAACATAAATGTATTACAGGACTTATTGGGGATAGGTCCTGTGAGTGGTGTCATGTAGCAGATGGTACTGCATCCCATCTTATTTTGGAATGCAGGGGTTCTACGAACTACGCAAGAAGGTATTTGGAAAAATGTTATAGATATTAACTTTGCCCCAAGATTGGATATAATCAAACTGGTCAGGTTCATTCTGAGGGTTGGATGTGACATTTGATCATCTTTGGGTTTGGGCGGCGCAATGGGCCAAGTATTATGAGTCTGCGAGCGCACCACTGTCTATGTGTTATGCCCAAGCATTATCATCTATCTATCTATCTATCTATCTATCTGTACGAGAAGTATCCTACCGCTCTTTCTGTTAGATTCCCATTGAATCCAACTGCGCATAGTGCACCGGTTCGATCTTGAATTGCACCGTATTGCGTTTGATTTGCACCGCGTCGTTCATGATTCGTATCGATTTGGTCTTGATTCGTGTTCTGTAGTATTTGGTTCATGTACAATCGGTATTGGTTTGCACTGAATTTGTTGCAATTTGCACCGAGTTTTTCAGGGTTTGCATTCGATTGCGTTTGAATTGCACCGAGTTGGTTGTAGTCTGTATCAGCTGGGTTGTATCAGCTGGATTTTAGTTGCACCGGTTGGTTCTTTACTTGCACCGGTCTGTTGGTAGTTTGCTACCAATCCATTGTATCGTCTTGGTTTTGTGCCGAATCTTTCTGTGATTGCACCGAAATTTACGTCGGGCTGATTTCGATTTGTGTAGAATTGCGTTCGATTTGCACCGATTTGCTTCGAATTGTTCACCGTTTGTTTCGAGTCGGGCTTGGCTTGCCTTTGTATTCGATTGTTGTTGCTCGTAAATCTCGACTGTGCTTCTTTTTGCACCAATTTCTTGGTCGTTGACCGTGATTATTGTCGGTTGTATTTGTTCCGAATCTTTCTCGTAGTTCGGCACCATTTTCGCTTGATCTCGTTCGAAAAATCTTCGTATTTCGATTCCTTCATCTTCGTCGGTGCTTTGCGATTCCTTCCTTGATTGCGTTAGTGGAATTTCTGGTTCGTCTTGGTCGTAACTTTGGCATAGTTATTGCAATTCTTTGGTTAGAGTTGCATGTTTCTTTATGAATTGCAATTGCTTTTCTTTTTGTTGTTGCAATTTTTGTATTGCTTCTCGCATTTCTTTTTCGCGGTCTTGTGTTGTCGCGAATAGTCGGTCGTCGCTCGGTTCTTCTTAAAAAGTCTCGGTGTATGGACTTCGTTTGTCTTGCGATTGTTCTTGTACTTTTGGTTCTGGCGTTTTTGATTAACTTCTCGAACGATATGTTCGAATTCTTTTGTCATGTTCGAGTCTGTTATTTCGTGTGGTTTTCCGTTTGATAGTTCTTCCGTCCCGACGTTTTTAGGTTTCGTCGTCGATTCTTTGTCGATTGTCGTATTAGGTGGCGTTCTGTGAAGTGGCATAGTAATATTTAGAATTTAGACAGGCTTGCGTAAAACGTAGTGGTTATGTGGACTACTAATTCTTAATACAATATAAATAACCCTTATTTTGGCTTCTGCCTTATTGAGGGTCAATAGGGGTTGCTTTTTGGGTTTTCGTCAATAGGGGTTGCTTTTTTGGTTTCCGAAAAATACTGACCAACATTATTTTTCAACTATCCCACTTTTACACAACATCGTGATCAGCATGTTATTTTTGTTGGTTTTGTTGGGGGTAGGGGTTTGATGGGGATTTATATTTATGTCGGCTATCAGAATTAAAAAGAGGACCGGAGTCGTCACCGAAAGATTATAAGGTTTGAGCTGTGGCCAGTAGCATGCCGGTGAAACGTTAGTGTGGCGCGCGTCTTCCTTCTACGTGAGTGATACCCGTGCCTTATATTTTGCGATGCGGCGTGGCCCTTTCTCGGTTCTACGTGCTCAAGTTTTAAATAGTCGGTCAACAGACACGGATATCAAACGTTTATTACGAATGATAAAATATTAGGCACTGCTACACTGTCTATCGCTTTTGGCACTGATTTTGATAGCCGTATCCGAATACGTATTCTCCTCGGTGCTCAGTTCAAAAAGCCTCGGTATCGTTCTTTCGTACCCTATTCTAGCTCCCGCAGACTTCACGCTAATTTTTCTATACCGTTACTTAAGCGCTCGTTACCAAAATGACAGTACTTTCCTTTAGTACTGAATTGCTTTCAGCTCGCGCTGGTACGCCACCGGTTTTCTTGCACAGCCTGACTCTATTATTGCGCACTCTGACACTCAGTTTGCAGTCTGAAGTTCCACTTCCGTTGTGCACTTCGTCCACTGATTTCGGTACTCTCGATAATTCCTATCTGGTACTTTAGTCTTAGGTTAAGTTAAAACTACCGAGTATGCGATCTAGTCCTTATCCCTAAATTATCAAAGCTGTTGTTTAAGGGTTAAACTTGAGCGATAGTGGTTAGGGTTTAATTTTAGCTGTTACTTTACTAACGTTATGGTTTTAACACAACACACTCCCGGACGGAAAATGCACCATGCGATTATGTAATTACCTCAACATAAGCCTTAGAATTAAGCTAATAATGCCAGTTATATTAAACAGGCCGACCCTGGACGGAAGCCAGACCACGTTATTAAAACTGTACAGAAGCGGTAGACTTGTATGCAGTTTGAAGTTTGCTCAGCGTATGCCGCCGGACGGATGACGATACTGGTATTTAGGTAAGGTGCTCAAGTTTTTGGTCGTCCGAACCAATCCACTTACTCACCCGGTCTTCTCAAGAATAATGCTGCCACGCCGACAACCCCGGACGGATGCCAGACGACGCAGTCACAGTACTAATATTTTCGAGTCCCACCTGCACTCTCGCCCTGGTTACCACTCACTCAACGCAAAGAGTGCCGAAATTTTTAAAGTATTACTAAACCTAGTACAATGCTGCAAACTACCGCCCCTATTATAATTATGGCCACTTCTTATACTTTATAAGGGAAAATAATATTATTAAATAAAATAATAGCAGCTTAATATACTTATTACTGCAGCGCTTCCAATTACCGAACACTATTAACCCAGTAAAACCTTTGGTACTTCGCTACTTCCTATGGATTTAGCTGATTGTTCGCTTCACTACGCTATCTCTCAAAAATTTGTCCCAATTGCCACGCCTTCCAAGCGTCCAGATGTAATTAAACAATAGGCCACATACAGTGCCATGACAGACCCAAGTATAGGCGTCTCTGAAATATAACTTGCTAATCCACTGGGCTAAGAACCGAGTATAGGCACCTTCCCACTAGGATAGCTATACCAAGTAATGATCCGCAATTTTTTGGCGTCCTTCAGCTTTAGTCGGAATATTACTAGAAATATTTTTAAGCTAAAAACCAAAATCCACGATAAAATCGAACTCTGTAATGAAAACTGACGCAATCACGCTAGCTAGGTAGGTAATCTCAAACCAAAAAAGTTAAACTATTGTCGATGTATAATCAAGAAGCAATAACTTGGTCCCGTTTCCTCTGCCAAACTGTTAAAATCGTATACCACTCCAGCTCAGCTCCAAAACATACAACTGACTACTACGCAAAAACAAAACTCAACATTAGATAGCTAAAACAACCAAATAGTAGCAAATATATATGCAAGTTAGGCTAAGTTAGGAAGTTAAAGTTTTAAGAAATAAAATCTCCAAGTAAGTTTTAGGGGCCGTTAAATAAACAAAAATGTGAAAAATCCTGAATTTTAAGGGTTTTGGACTACTCTAGCCTATAGCACCCCACACACTTACGTTGCCTTATTTCTCTATCAATTTTGTTACGGAGAATCCGCCCTAGCTAGGTATATTGTTTATCACCAAAATACATATAAAGATTTGAACCGTTTCTTTAAATCATTTAAAATAAAATTAATATAGAACAAATTTAACAAGACCATGAATCAACTACCGCTGCAGTAAATTATACTGATCAAATGATTGTATCACGCAAAATTGAAGTACTTAAAACGCAGCTACAAACATGTTCGTCGACCATCTGAACATTGTTATACCCTGCGCATTCAACCTTTTGCTGCCAGTATGGATAGCAAGATGGGTCAGATTGCTTCGAATATTGACCCTATTTGCCATGGGTTCGCTTTGAGTACAAAGGGGTTTCGTGTGACATCGGCTAACTTTAGTGGGTCTATAAATAAAAACTTCTAGCTGATTGTTCATGCTGTTGGTACCTTTGCTGTGGCGATTGTCTGTTTTTGTCCATGTGCTTCCTACATTCTGCCAATACCGTCATAGCATGTGACAGTGAAATGTGGCATATTTCCTCAATCTGGCAATCCAGGTCATCAAATATACACCAACGCCTGACATCACAGAAATCGAAGTTGCACAGCCTGCTGACCAGTCAACACAAAATGATGCTGTCCATCACAAACGCAGTTTCATAAAAGGAGCCTTTTTGAAGGTGGCAGTGATGTATGTGGCGCAGCTCGGAATTACAAAGCTTTGGACCCCTCTTGCTAAACAAGAATTTTGACTTGGAATGCATCCGCCGCCATCGCGGAAATCCTAGCGAAGGCCAAGAAGGAAGCCCAATCGAACCATGAAAAGATTGGATTTTTAAAGTTCGCTTTCCGCCTTTAAACGTGGCAAATTCAGTATTGTCTCAAACTGCCAAACTGGATGACTAGCCTGGAATAGCTGTCATTTCTCATAAGTCTGTGACAGTAGTCAACTTTTTAGGGCGGAAGTATAATGCATGCCATGATCTTTTCGGTATACTAAGCCTAAGCCTTAGTCTTAGCCTAATCTAAAATCACATACAACTATGTATTAAGCCTAGGCCTAAGTAAGGGGGAAGGGGCTACCGCCGCCGTACCCCCCGCTCTAAGGTGTTTTTTCTAACATTCTAACGTCCGGCTCCTAAACTTGACATGGGAGCAGTATGTTACGTAAAGATTTTACGGCTAGGATCATTTACTTTTGAATTCGTTTTATTATCGTCGCGTAAAAGAACTACGCTATTTTAAATTGGTTGCAGTTGTGTTTATTACGTATATAAAATTACCTAGCTAATTTCTTCGTAGTAGCTTTTCGATTATTACGATAGCTTCCTGTTTAGTGTTTATGGGCGAAGGCATCTGGACTTTTATTCGATTTGGAGAATGCTTCACGGCTTTACTAAATTTTATAACTTATTTCTGGTTGTAAGCGAAATCGTTTGAGTAAAGAATTACGCCAGTGTTGGGAATATTGAAACACGTTTCTGGTGAATTTTAGTTCGGCTTTTCGGCTAAAGTGTCTTGGCTCAGTGCTGCACTGGTTCAGTCTAAAGTATATAGTCTTAACGTTTTTATTAATCTTCCCAATTAAAAACTTTAGGGCATAATAAATATTAGTACTGTTGATAGCGCATTAGCTATTAATTAGTTAGTAATATTTCACAACTTCGGCCCTAGAGTCGAGCGAGAAACATACATGGGAGAGCAGAGTAGGAGGTTCATTTGGTAGCAGCATCACTTGTTTAGGCTCTGCAGCTGTCCGGGGACAGGTACAGAAATATAACGGCCGTAATAGCGATAATTCTAAGGAACTTAGGCCAGGTAATTAAATAACCCAGCAGCCGGTCAGTCGTACGTGGGCTGCGGATTAAATAAGGTCGGTACATAGCCTAATTCTAAGATCTTAAGTTGAGGTAATTAGATACTCGCACCGTCGTCAGCCGTCTGGGGGCGAATGGTGTAAACCTCACAAGAGGCTTAATAGAATTAGCGATACCTAAACCTTAACTAATAGAAAGTAGATAATTTAGAGCCAAAAGAATCGAATTATTAAATGGCTTAAACGGAACCAAAGATCAGAGCTAAAACAGAAGGAAAAACATCAGGTGTGAGCTAAGCTACGGTACAAAAAGAACGTGCCTTATTATCAACAGAACCTATGTATTTGTGGTTAATAGCTTTGTAATAAACATTTTCACTGCCGGCTTATGTGGAAAATTGGCTTATTCGGGAGTGAGTAGAGATAGTCTCGTGAATAGCTCAGGCGCTTCGCAAAATTGCGAAGAACAAGCAACGCTAAAACAACGCGAGCCATAGAACTCCCCACCGGCATACTACTGGCCATACCTCGAACCGCACATTTCAGGTGACGAATCCCGTCCCAATTTAACATCCGATAGCCGTGAGTCAGGGAATAACCGGAACCGGAACCAGCAACCGGAACCGTCCAGTTAAACCGGATCCGGAACCTGGTCTTCGAAATTTATATATAGTAAAACAGATGATGGAAGAAATGAAGGTATAGTGGATTTAAAATGCATTAAAAATAACTTTTACATTAAACTTAATGTATTGCGATAGTATTATTGCCTTTCTGAAACTTTAAAGAGACTGATTAAGCTTATAATGTTTATTTATCGATCAAATATGTCGATTTTGGAAATTCAGAGCAAAAAATGTCTTCCACTATACACCATTGCGTATACTGCGTCAAATCGAATGTGCTTACAAAGCTTGGAGCGTAGAATACACACTTTCGCTCTGTCTCCAGTCGCCTCTCTTTACTACACATACGTTTGTTGTATGTTCTTCTGTAGGAAACTTAAAATTATTGATTTCTATGATTTTAAGAGAAAATAATAGATAGAAGGTAAATGTCTGATCAGTGGTAAGAGACGCTGTTTAGGCTAGCGTTGGACAAACAGTGCCCGTCAGTTAGATCATAATGATGATAACTTTCTAATCAGAATGCTATAAATGAGACACTGTTATACTGCTCGCACAGTTTCAATAAATCCAGTTCATTGCCAAGAAAGCAGTTTTTGGCTGCGTTGTAGATAACGTTACTTCACTTTAATTTCGCCTGATTTACAAAGTTTACAAGCGCACTGGCTTGCGCTTGGCGCAATTTATATTAGCCAAGCATACGCTAAGCACTTCTATGTAAGCCATACTCTATTACCCAGTTGGTTTAATTCGAACGTAATCCGGAGACTTCCGAATGTGTAAAATAGTTGCTACAAGCATCGACTTGGTTTTGATTTGTTAACAAACTGTTGCAGGTTATTATGAAAAATTTCTACTGAAATTATGTGTCCTACTTACGTTTCACACGGCAAGTTGCTTAGTTAATCTTTTCTTTTGCTTGGTTGTATTGTAGCTTGATCATTGCATAATATATATTACATATGTTTGGATTACAAGATGAAGCAAAAAACGTGGAAAATTTCAAACAAAATTTTTAAACCGGAATTCCGGTTCCGGTATGGTTTTTGCACTTTGCCGGAACCGCAACCGGAACACGATTTTCGCCGGAACCGGAATTCCGGTTACTCTCTGCCGTGAGTAGAAATTTCCATCCAACCCCTACCCCAATAAAAAATATAACATCAATTTGTTGTCGGTCCGGTAGGCTACTGGTGGATCCTTGGGTCCAAATCCCTTCAAATTTTAAAAATGGGTTTTTACATAATTTCCTACATATATTGGTTCCTAAATATTAGTTTTCTCAATGATTTGGATTTTGTTGATTTTGTTTTACTAATTTGCATAATTGTCAATTGTTTATCTTATTAGCTAAGCCCTAGTTTAACGTTTTCATATTAGTTTAGTTAGTCTGGCTTTTGTGATCTCGAAAGTTGCGGCGTGGCGTATAATTCTAATAGAAGTGGCACAATATTAGTTAACAGTATTAAAATTACCAGGGTGAGCAGAACTGATCTGACGTTAGTAGCGCGACTTGTTGGATGCGGCAGCCAGTCGGGGCGGCTCAGCGAGTAGCGTTATTCTTGACCGGGCGAGTAAAAGATGTGGAATCAACGAACCAACTTGAGACTCCTACCTTATTATCAACCAGTCGGGGGTCTAGGGATTGAGAGAATTCCAACTGAATAGGAGTCGAAAATCCATTGGTCGTCACTCAAACTTTAACACAGTTGTCAGCCATGTGGGAACAATTGTATCAAATAAGGACCGTATTAGCGTAAATATAAGGATCTAGGCTGAGCCACTCAATTACTCGCGCATCGTCAGCCAGACGGGGGCGATTGTATTAACCTCACTAGAGGAGAGGGAATAACCGGAACCGGAAGCAGCAACCGGAACCGGAACCTGGTCTTCGAAATTTATATTATAGTAAAACAGATGATGGAAGAAATGAAGGTATAGTGGATTTAAAATGCATTAAAAATAACTTTTACATTAAACTTAATGTATTGCGACGGTATTATTGCCTTTCTGAAACTTCAAAGAGACTGAGTAAGCTAATAATGTTTATTTATCGATCAAATATGTCGATTTTTGGACATTCAGAGCAAAAAATGTCTTCCACTATATACCATTGCGTATACTGCGTCAAATCGAATGTGCTTACAAAGCTTGGAGCGTAGAATACACACTTTCGCTCTGTCTCCAGTCGCCTCCCTTTACTACACATACGTTTGTTGCATGTTCTTCTGTAGGAAACTTAAAATTATTGGTTTATATGATTCTAAGAGAAAATAATAGATAGAAGGTAATTTTCTGCTCAGTGGTCAGAGACACTGTTTAGGCTAGCGTTGGACAAACAGTGCCCGTCAGTTAGATCATAATGATGATAACTTTCTAATCAGAATGCTATAAATGAGACACTGTTATACTGCTCGCACAGTTTCAATAAATCCAGTTCATTGCCAAGAAAGCAGTTTTTGGCTGCGTTGTAGATAACGTTACTTCACTTTAATTTCGCCTGATTTACAAAGTTTACAAGCGCACTGGCTTGCGCTTGGCGCAATTTATATTAGCCAAGCATACGCTAAGCACTTCTATGTAAGCCATACTCTATTACCCAGTTGGTTTAATTCGAACGTAATCCGGAGACTTCTGAATGTGTAAAATAGTTGCTACAAGCATCGACTTGGTTTTGATTTGTTAACAAACTGTTGCAGGTTATTATGAAAAATTTCTACTGAAATTATGTGTCCTACTTACGTTTCACACGGCAAGTTGCTTAGTTAATCTTTTCTTTTGCTTGGTTGTATTGTAGCTTGATCATTGCATAATATATATTACATATGTTTGGATTACAAGATGAAGCAAAAAACGTGGAAAATTTCAAACAAAATTTTTAAACCGGAATTCCGGTTCCGGTATGGTTTTTGCACTTTGCCGGAACCGCAACCGGAACACGATTTTCGCCGGAACCGGAATTCCGGTTACTCTCTGCCGTGAGTAGAAATTTCCATCCAACCCCTACCCCAATAAAAAATATAACATCAATTTGTTGTCGGTCCGGTAGGCTACTGGTGGATCCTTGGGTCCAAATCCCTTCAAATTTTAAAAATGGGTTTTTACATAATTTCCTACATATATTGGTTCCTAAATATTAGTTTTCTCAATGATTTGGATTTTGTTGATTTTGTTTTACTAATTTGCATAATTGTCAATTGTTTATCTTATTAGCTAAGCCCTAGTTTAACGTTTTCATATTAGTTTAGTTAGTCTGGCTTTTGTGATCTCGAAAGTTGCGGCGTGGCGTATAATTCTAATAGAAGTGGCACAATATTAGTTAACAGTATTAAAATTACCAGGGTGAGCAGAACTGATCTGACGTTAGTAGCGCGACTTGTTGGATGCGGCAGCCAGTCGGGGCGGCTCAGCGAGTAGCGTTATTCTTGACCGGGCGAGTAAAAGATGTGGAATCAACGAACCAACTTGAGACTCCTACCTTATTATCAACCAGTCGGGGGTCTAGGGATTGAGAGAATTCCAACTGAATAGGAGTCGAAAATCCATTGGTCGTCACTCAAACTTTAACACAGTTGTCAGCCATGTGGGAACAATTGTATCAAATAAGGACCGTATTAGCGTAAATATAAGGATCTAGGCTGAGCCACTCAATTACTCGCGCATCGTCAGCCAGACGGGGGCGATTGTATTAACCTCACTAGAGGAGAGGGAATAACCGGAACCGGAAGCAGCAACCGGAACCGGAACCTGGTCTTCGAAATTTATATTATAGTAAAACAGATGATGGAAGAAATGAAGGTATAGTGGATTTAAAATGCATTAAAAATAACTTTTACATTAAACTTAATGTATTGCGACGGTATTATTGCCTTTCTGAAACTTCAAAGAGACTGAGTAAGCTAATAATGTTTATTTATCGATCAAATATGTCGATTTTTGGACATTCAGAGCAAAAAATGTCTTCCACTATATACCATTGCGTATACTGCGTCAAATCGAATGTGCTTACAAAGCTTGGAGCGTAGAATACACACTTTCGCTCTGTCTCCAGTCGCCTCCCTTTACTACACATACGTTTGTTGCATGTTCTTCTGTAGGAAACTTAAAATTATTGGTTTATATGATTCTAAGAGAAAATAATAGATAGAAGGTAATTTTCTGCTCAGTGGTCAGAGACACTGTTTAGGCTAGCGTTGGACAAACAGTGCCCTTCAGTTAGATCATAATGATGAAAGCTTTCTAATCAGAATGCTATAAATGAGACACACTGTGATGCTGCTCGCACAATTTCAATAAATACAGTTCATTGCCAAGAAAGCAGTTTTTAGCTGCGTTGCAGATAACGTTAGTTTACTTCAATTTGGACTGATTTATCAAGTTCACAAGCGCACTGGCGGGTGCTTGACGCAATTTATGCTAGCCAAGCATACCCTAAGTACTTCTGCGTAAGCCATACTCTGTTACCGAGTTGGACCGGTTTAATTCAAACGTATCCCACAGACTTCTGGATGTGTAAAATAGCTGCTACAAGCATCGACCTGGCTTTGATTTAACAAACTCCTGCAGGTTATTATGAGAAATTCCTGCTCAAATTATGTGCCCTACGTACGTTTCACACAGCAAATTGGTTAGTTAATCTTTTCTTTTGCGTGGTTGTATTGGAGCTTGATCATTGTATAATATATATTACATATGTTTGGATTACAGGATAAAGCAAAAAACGTGGAAAATTTCAAACAAAATTTGTCCGTTTATTTGTCCGGTTCCGGTATGGTTTTTGCCCTTTGCCGGAACCGGAATTCCGGTTACTCCCTGCAAGAGGAGTAATAGAATAGTACATAACCTAACGTTAACGCTAATAGAAGTTAAGGGCGAATTAATGGATGCGCTAGTGGCCAAAATAGAAAAGTATCTAAGCCGGGTAAAAAGTGATTGTGGATACTTAAAGCGTGAATTTACAGTAACAGTTCAAAAGGAAATGTACTTCGAAGAGAGCTTAAAGGATATAACGCTCATTAACTGTGCCTTAACATTTTATCGTGTTTTGTAATAAGCGCTCTTTGGTATATACTTGTTTGGTTCACCATTGTCTAAACCAAGATTGCTTCGAACGTAGCCACGCTGCAACGCGAAATATGGGGCACGAGCACTGATTATAAAGGAATAAACGCTCGCCAAACGAGTATCCCCACCGGCAATCTACTGGCCACACCTGGAACCACACCATCTTTCGGTGATGAATCCCTTCCCCGTTTAATTCCGATAGCCGTCATAAGAAAAACAACCCTCCAACCCTACCCTTACTTTTCCAACTCAAAATAACAAATAGTTTAAACAATATATTTTTCGTTTAGGCCTAGCGGTAGGAGTACAATGATGCATAAATTTGAAAAATGGCCTGCTGAAAAGTCCGATAAAGTGGGTTTCGAACCCATGACCTCCTGGTCTCGGATCCACGAGCAGGCGCTCTACCGACTGAGCTATCCCCGATCTCATGACAGTTATAAAGCTGCAATATTCGACAGGTAATTTCAAGCTAAGAAATTAAAAATGGTCTTAAAGTTGCTTACATTTCAATTTATATTTTTGTTTCACTACCTGACATATCTAGTAAATTTAAAGCTCTTAATTGATTTTAAAATTATCATAATAATAGTTATTGTAATAAAGCATTATTGAATTATTACTATTATTAAATATTCAGCTTTAAAATTTTGTATTGTTTTCGATAATTGATGCTAATTCGAATTCAATTTGTTTTCCTTCATGATTACGGTAGCTGACTTTGAATCAGCCACTTGCGTTAAGTCTAATTGTAATTCAGTTTTCACTGCCGAGAGATTTGTTGTATAAGGGACCATCTACGGGTACCTGTTTGTCATTGTTCAACTTATGATCTCACTGTTTTCTTTCAAGTAATTGATTTCATGGCATTGACCTAGACACGAAGATTCGCTGCTGGCAATGTTTATTTATGGGCGTGCCTGTTACATCCATCACGCTAGATTGTGCATTTGTAGTAGTGTTATGTAGCTAACCAGACGTTCGCTAAAAATCTCCAAAAACATCGTAAACAAATGACGTCGGTCGAACACTCTAGAGCTATCATGCTCGCATAAACAATTTCATAAGTTCTGTGTTCTCCTGAAGTTCTGATGACTATAAAAGGACTGATGATCATATCACTATCAATTCTTCCATTTTGAGTTAGTATCATTTAATAAATATACTTTTGACTCTGAAACCACCAGCTTCGTTTAACCTCTGTATCGACAGACAGTTGTTTTATTCTCGCGACAAACAGCGTATGTTTGTTTCACCATCAAACCGTTTGGTGTTTGATTTGGAGTACTCACTGCAAATCTCTATCATCCTCTTTGGTGCTATTGTGATTCCAGTGTGGAATACAACAAATAGAAACGCCGCCGACTATCATCTATCTTTGCCGACACGTAATGTTACAATACAGGAGTCGTATTACTAATAGAATGAATCATAATCGTAATTCGCGAGACTCGGCTGAGTTAAAATAAATACTATAAGAATTTTGTTGATGTTTTTATAAGTAAACGAATTTAAGTATTTGCTCACGAAGTAAACTATTTGCTCACGTATTGTCGACGGGTCATCAAAAGATGGGGAATAAGGGCGCGCCGTAGGATCTTATGGTAATGAAAATACGAGTTACCGACGAAAGCGCGCTGAGCAACAACCTCTCGACAATAAATGCCGTGTTACGGCGACGAACTAGTGAGCAGATAGCCATTGGTATCCATTGCACAAAGGGTTAGCGCGTCGTACAACTCCCCACATAATTGTGGAAACTGTTCACTTTGTCGAATATAGCGGCTTAATTACTGTCACGAAGTCGGGCAGCGTTAGCTCAGTCGGTACAGTGCCTGCTCGCGGATCCAAGAGCTGGATGTCGTGGGTTCGATTTTCATCGCTATCTGACTTTTCAGCCGGCCGTTTTTCAAATTCGATTGTCTTCATGCTCCTATTTTTAGGTCTAAATTAAAATATATCACGTGTAGGTCTAATGGGAAGGTTGGATTCTACTGTCGGCTTGCCTAACTTATAATCATCCTCGTGCCCTTTACTCCTCACTGCACATATCCGGCCCAAAAGGCTAACAGCTAAGTGCTTTTATCGGTAATCTGATAATGATAAAATAAAATATATGTTACATATACGAAATATGAGGTCTGAATGGAAAACTAGGGTGTTGAAGCCTGCTCGCGGATCCAAGAGCAGGACGTCGTGGGTTCTATTCCCACTGCTGCCGGACGTTTCAGCCGGTCCTTTTTCAAATTCATTCGTGTTCATGCTCCTAGAGCTAGGCTTAAATCAAAAATGTGTAACATGGAGGTTGTATACAAGGCCAGTGGTAGGTCTTAATGGAAGACTGGGGATGTTGAATATAACGGATTAATAACTGTCACGAAGTCAGGCGGATACCTCCATCGTTAGAGCGCCTACTTGCGGATCCAAGGCTTGGACTTCATGTGTTCGAATCCCACCTTTATCCAATTTTTAACCGACCGTTTTTTAATTACTTCGTCTTTAAGCTCCTCCTACCGCTCGGTCTAAATGAAAAATGTATATAACACACTCGTTGGATATAGCAGCTCTACAGCTGCTGTGAACTCGGACAGGGATAGCTCGGTTGGTAGAACACCTGCTTGGGTACCCAAAAGCTGGAGGTCGTGTGTTCGAATCCCACACTTACTCAAATATTCAGTGGCTGCTTTTCACACTTCATCGTCTCCAAGCACCCATCGCTACCAAATGAAAAACTTCTTACCTAACAATCCCCATTTTTGTTTCGCACTTTTTGTTTTCCGTCTCCATGCACTATTTTTACTGTTGATGTATATATATTATTTCATAATAATAGTATCTGTTTATATACATAAATATATATAAACTTAATTTTCTTGCTGTTCATGCTATGCTCTGCGCAAGCATGTGTCTTAGATTTTCAACGCAGAAGAGGACCGCATGTTGCAACCGTTTTAACGTTGATAGACTGAAAATACAACACCAGAAAGAAGCGTTCACTGAGATGGTTGCAAGACAGGTAGAAGGTGATGCAGTAGAAGTTAGCCAAGTTAATGTGAAGTGGGAGCGTGTAAAAACTGCAGTCTTAGAGGCGTCGGCTGCCATATTGAATAAAACCTCAAGAAAGAAAACTCCCTGGATCACAAGCGATATACTTGAACTCATAGAAAGAAGATGTGGATCCCGTTCATTGTCAAGGGAAAAAATCTGCCTTGAAGAGGGACATAGAACAACATTGGAATAACCTAGCCCTCCAGATGGAACAAGCATATGCCGCTGGTGATCTACGGAAACTCTTCCAGCTGCTTAAGTGTGGCAAGAAAACTACTAGTGGAAACCCCGAAAATGTTCGGGCACATACGGTGAACAGTTACCGGACGTAGAGTCGAAATTACGACGTTGGTCTGACCACTTCAACAGTCTGCTGAACCGCCCAAATCCCGTAAATTCGTTGTCAAATGCAGATCTTGGTCAACTTGGACAAGATTTTGACATGAACGCTAGTGCTCCAACTTTAAATGAAATCAAGGAAGCTGTGAAAAAACTAAAGCCAAATAAGGCAGCAGGTGAAGATGGAATCCCTCCTGAGTGTTGGAAATGCTGTGGTGAAGCTGGTATACGAGCTCTTGCCGATATCATCCAACAGTCCTGGGCCGAAGAGAAAATACCAACAGGATGGGATACGGCCATGCTTGTACCGCTCATTAAAAAAGACGACGTTGGTGACTGTGCAAACTATCGGGGAATTATAGTTTGCTCGATTTAGCTCTAAAGGTCCTTGAAATGATGCTAATCGATAGGGTCAAACCGTTCCGAGAAATCTCAACGCGTGAATCTCAAGCCGGTTTTCGGCAAAGTCGTGGCTGTATTGACCAGATATTCATTCTGCGGCAGGTTATTGAACGGCGGCAAGAATATAAAAGATCATTCGTTGTTTGCTTTGTTGATTTTACGGCTGCTTTCGACTCAGTCGACAGGCGATCAATGTGGCTAATAATGAAAAAAACTGTCGTGTCATCTAAGCTAGTCAGTGTACTGGAGGCCATATACAGCAAAACACTATGTGCTGTCTGAGTTGGCAAGAAGTTCAGTCAACCATTTGAAGTTTCCACCGGCGTTCGACAAGGTGCTATAGCCTCACCGATCTTGTTCAACTTCATTATTGACTATGTGCTAAACTCGTCCATTAGTGATATGGATGGAATTGACATCGAAGACGGTACCAGAATGCAGGACCTGACGTTCGCAGACGATATCGCTTTGTTAGCTGAATCTGCTACCGCCTTGCAAAGCATGCTAGATAGAATTGTTGAGAATGCGGCCAAAGTTGGTCTTGTTATAAGTGCCAGGAAGACTAACTTGATGTGCTGTGCTGGAGACGGCGATGTCATGGTTACGTTGGATGGCGCTCTGCTGGAACATGTGTACAGCTTCAAATACTTCGGGAGCGAAACCGATGCCATGGGAATGTCGGTGGTGGATGTGTCAGCTCGCATAACAAAGGCGACTGCTGCCATGCGTTCGCTAAGTCACCTGTGGGACAAGCGACCAGTGACCATGAAGACGAAGAGAGGAGTGTATATGGCAAGTGTTAGACCTGTACTAGTATATTCCTGCGACGTGTGGCCAGTTCTGAAGGAAACGGAGCGACGACTCGAAGTATTTGAACACCGATGCATGCGAAGGATCCTTGGTATATCCTATCTGGACAGAGTTACGAATTCAGAAGTTCGTGCACGCTTTGGCGTCTCAGAAACCGTTAGTCAGTACATGAAGAAAAGACGACCCACATGGTTTGGTCACGTGGCAAGAATGCCGCCAAATAGAATACCTCATCATGTTCTGTTCTGTTAAATTAGCGGTTGGAAACGACCTACGGGTGGCGTAAAGAAAAAATGGACTCGGCGACTTTTCAACGATATAGATGTGCCGCTGGTGAAGTCAAGGATTCGATGCAACGCACGGCAATGGAAGCAGGGTTGGTTGACTCACGTTAAATCAATTGCTCAGCAGCGTAATGAATTCCGGCGTTTGGTAGAGCGTATTGTCTGACGATGATTTGTGGCAAACTGAAGTCATAACAGACAGGCATATAAACTTAATATGTATCATAATAATAAATAATAAATTTGTATAACTTGATTTTGTAGCTTTAAGTTTCTGGATCTCATGGACAATCTCCGCCCCCCCACTAGCTCTAGCTTCTGGACAATTTCCCCCCAAATGTGAGCTCCTGGACATTTTCCTCCCCAAGTTCACCAACATCATTTACATTTAGTAGCCCTTGAGAGGGCTGCTGGAATGCAAGAAGCTCTATTTGCTTCAAAATGGATAAAAAAATGTGCTCGTATATATACTCGAAGGGTGCATGCTGAAACCTATACCTCCATATGAACTCCTGCAGGTACCAATGCAAGAAGTCTCATTTGCAACGCTCGTATGAGGCACACGCCCACGGTGGTACTTTGGCTTGTGGCTGAAGCACGATTCTTCGATCTCAACCGCCACCCCGGGCCCACCAAGTTGTATTGGATTGGCCTAAAGATAACGAGAACATATTTCTCGGAAAGATGCAAACGCGTCGACCACCATTTTGCTGGACAGCCCTACCGTCTCATGACGTTCTTCTCCGACTCTTCGATTGCCCACAAGTAGAGCACGTGTCTCCATTGTGGAAGACCTACGTTGGAGTTGGCAAAGAAACTGCTGCCATTTCGGATGGTCGTTGTGTTTTTGAACTTAGGGCAGTTCTTGTTCTGGTACTTCCACGCCCAGCCGTTTTTCGTTTTTGCGTACCTTGTCCAGTTCATAATGCTATTGCAAGCATCGAGTTTGACAGCAGGCGCTTCTGTTGCATCCAGCGAATTGCTTTCTCGTTGTCATCGATCAACGGCAGCACTTCGTTGCGAAATATCTTGAATGATGGACTGGAGGAGATGGACTGTGAGTTCTATATGAATTTATTTACTGTGAGAATTGTTTTACTATAACAATAAGTAATAATAATAATAAACAATCCAAGACATTACCTGGTGTAACAGCGCACAAAAAACCGAGAAAAACCTCTTGGACAATATCCCAATATCCCCCAAAATATACACTCATGGAGTATTTCCACCCCAAAGCACGATGGGGGAGGGAGATTGTCTATGAGATCCCAGTTTCTATTTTAGTTGTTAGTGTGAGAATGTGAAAAGTTGTTACGTGTTATAATTGTGGTGTGTCTTCAAATCATTAGAAGTATTCAAAGGTTTTGCGTGTTGCGCTGTTAAAATCATTAATCTTAGTTGGATGGCTCCCCAAATAAGAAACACCCTGGGATCCCCAGGTATTTCGATCGTCACCTCAGTTCGGCTCACTTGGTGCCCCCACTAAATTTTGGATCTCCAGTTCATGCTCACTTGTCCCTCAGGTTCTTTTCCGCGCGTCTAAAATAGGCGAATTTTTGTCTATTGGGGTAAGGCCAGGAAATCCGTAATTTGGTGACCATGAGTATGGATTATGAAGCCCTTCTGCAATATCTTCTTGCAAATGCTTGCCACCGGCCAGCGCATGTGTGAGCCTCTTTCTCACTTATTAGATGGCCCTGTGGACTTTGACTGCCGAAATATTCTCACATTGGACTGCGGACCATCGAACTTAACGAAATGTCGTTGGCCAAAACTTGAGCTCATTGAAACTGCATACCACATTTTTTGCAGTATGTGTTGTGTACCCCTGGAACAGCTGGACGGCCAATGTGAATGCCCCGTCATTGAGCGAAGCCGAGCGAAGCGTTTTTATTTTCTGTCTGGGAGCAAAAAGGTCGATGTCCGTGCGTTCGTTCGTTCGGTCCGACGGATCTCAGGAACCACTGAACGGATTTTAAAAAACTTTTTTGTTTGAAAGCCTATCATGTCAGAGTGTGCACCTGATATTTGGGATTAAAAAATTTTGAGCGGTTAATTAGTAATTAGCTAATTAGTTAATTTTATGCAGCTAAAATAGAGAATTTTGCAATATTTGTGTTATTTATTGAAATAGAATCGTTTCGATCAAACCATTATAGGTTTTTTTGGGTCGAAGAATTCAAATACAATATTTTTACCAATGATAAAGCCCTATGCAATGTAGTTATTTGAAGAACACAAAATTGAGTACATTCGTAATGCCACAGCCCAAGCTCCGCTCACAAATGTAGTTCCACTACCGACTAGTATTATTTTAAACGAAGGCTCCATGTCTATGGTGCACTGAGAGACCTATGACGTTGCTGTGGCCTACCGCTGTGTATTTTTAAAGTCATTCGTTACGTTACAATTATTTGACTTATTTTGCAATTACGTGTGCCGGTTATCATAATTTATTAATTCAACTGGATTGGGCGGAAAAGGCAGGATGTCCAAGGTTTGAATCCCACCACAGCCCGACTTTTCAGTCCATTACTTTCATAACCTTTCTTCACTACGCACCAGGAAATAACCGGAACCAAAATTTACCGGAACCGGAACCAGCAACCGGAACCGTCCATTTAAACCGGATCCGGAACCGGAACTTGGTCTTCGAAATTTATATACATAGTAAAACAGATGATGGAAGAAATGAAGGTATAGTGGATTTAAAATGCATTAGAAATAACTTTTACATTAAACTTAATGTTTTGCGATGGTATTATTGCCTTTCTGAAACTTTAAAGAGACTGAGGAAGCTAATAATGTTTATTTATCGATCAAATATGTCGATTTTTGGACACCCGGAGCAAAAACGCCTTCCACTATACACCATTGCATATACTGCGTGAAATCGAATATGCTTACAAAGCTTGGAGCGTAGAATACACACTTTCGCTCTGTCTCCAGTCGCCTCCCTTTACTACACATACGTTTGTTGCATGTTCTTCTGTAGGAGACTTAAAATTATTGGTTTATATGATTCTAAGAGAAAATAATAGATAGAAGGTAATTTTCTGATCAGTGGTCAGAGATACTGTTTAGGCTAGCGTTGGACAAACAATGCCCGTCAGTTAGATCATAATGATGATAACTTTCTAATCAGAATGCTATAAATGAGACACACTGTTAGTAACGTTAGTTTACTTCAATTTAGACTGATTAACCAAGTTTACAAGCGCACTGGCGTGTGCCTGACGCAATCTATGTTAGCCAAGCATACCCTAAGTACTTCTGCGTAAGCCATACTCTGTTACCGAGTTGGACCGGTTTAATTCAAACGTATCCCTCAGACTTCTGAATGTGTAAAATAGCTGCTACAAGCATCGGCCTGGCTTTGATTTAACAAACTCCTGCATGTTATTATGAAAAATTCCTGCTCAAATTATGTGCCCTACTTACGTTTTACACGGCAAATTGGTTAGTTAATCTTTTCTTTTGCTTGGTTGTATTGGAGCTTGATCATTGTATAATATATATTACATATGTTTGGATTACAGAATAAAGCAAAAAACGTGGAAAATTTCAAACAAAATTTTTAAACCGAAATTCCGGTTCCGGTATGGTTTTTGCCCTTTGCCGGAACCGCAACCGGAACAAGTTTTTCGCCGGAACCGGAATTCCGGTTACTCCCTGCTACGCACCTATGCTTCAAGATTCAGGTCCTCTGACAGAGGTTAATTTTTGAAGAATTTATAATCAGAGCGTAGTGTAACGTAGAGGAGATTTTGTGCTGCAGGGGTAAAATATTTTAAATCTCGCGTGTGTGTGTGTGATCCGCTATAACTAGGGAACGATTTAACCGAATTTCATTATCTTGAGCTCACTCGAACCGGCATAGTATTTACCTTGCACATCCCCGAGCGTTTTTTGATTTAGCGTCTGGTTCCGGGGTCAGGGATCAAAATGTGGGACCTTTTACCCATTTTAGTACCCTTCCCGCAAGCAAAGTTATTTTAAATTTTAACTTTCGATTTTGTTTCCATGGTTGGTTTTATTTCATAGTAAAATAATAAATGCCGATGTCTCTTTTTTGTTTTTCGATTAAGGATCCGGTTCATAGAGCTTGATGTATGGCACCCTCGTGGTTATTCATCCCAAAGTTTGCATGTTATGGCGTCCTAGGCAGCCGAGAAGCTTTACTTGGGGTTTTTTGGAAAACACATTGCTGCTTTTTGTTTTGCCCTGCGACCCATGGTTCCATGGGTAAGGGATATGGTGCGCCCATGGTTCCTTGATCCAAAATTCCTAACTTTATCGTGACGACCTACGAGGCTGATAGCTTGCACTTGAGGGATTTCGGCCAGGGGAATCTTATTGTTAGTGTTAGTTTTGTTCTAACTTGTGCGGTATTATGTAATATCCGCGTATAGCATATTGACGTATGCTATCGAGAGTTGATTGGCTGTGCACGCAAATCGAGCGCTGATTGGCTGTGCAGGTGCTCTGCAATCTGGATAGATTTATCTATCAGTTTTAAGAACAAATTTTACACATATAGAAAAGATTATAACCTTTGTTTACTCTCATAGTATATTATATATATTAATGGATATGAATATTATTTTCAGTCAGTTGTAGCTATATTATTGTTTTGGTGATGGCGTGTGGATGTCCTATATGTGGTCCAAAATATTCGGCATGTTGCATGATCTTAAGTATATGGGGTGTTGTTATGCTGGTACGTTGTGATCATGGCTATATTTAATAATTTTGTGAACACAAACCCGTATTGTTAAAATTGTCGATGCTCCGCGTGCAAACTTACACTGTCCTAATAAACATTAGGGTGGAAAAATATTTAAATCACTTCAGGGGGAATACATATTCATACTTTATTTATTTGGCCAAATGCGACCCCCTTACTGATTCATTTCCGACCCCGAGTTTTTTTGATTGGCAAATAAAAATACATTGCTGGCAATGCAAATTTGTTGAAAACAAGTATATAACTTTTACATCAGATTAAAAATGCATCGCTGGTAATTCAGTATCTTTCTTTTGGGCTTCATTTTTCAAATTTGATTTAACGCTGTTTACGCGGACGTGGAAAATTTCTTAAATGAACTAAAAATTTAACCTGCGGCTTGTCTTTCGGTCCTCCAATCTTAACTATGGTCGCAATTGAGTTCGAATTTGCGATCCTTATTTGTGGGATCCAGCTGGAATCCCGACATCCGATCTATTTTCCACGTATATTTTTGAAAGAATTGATGCACCAAAAATAGAAACTAAAATTGACAATGTCGCAGCAGAGGAATAATAAATACTGTTGTTTATTAACTAGTTTAGAAAAAAGACGCCTCAAATTAAAGTGGTTTACCTAATAATTGCTGGTAACAGGCTTAATTGGAAAATATCTGTAAAATGTTACTATGTAGTAACCAACAAAATTTTAATAGTATTCAAGTGGGTTTTGGGTATCTTGTCAGTATTTTAATTCACGAAAAATCTCAACATTTTTTATGTAGATTAACCTATGTAATATTGATTAGATATGCTAAGAAATTATTGCGACCTCACTATAGAAGTGGCACATAATTGCAGTGCAGCGGGTTTGCTGTGGGATCCATTCTTTCTCTGAGAAAAACTCAAAGCGATGGCTTGAAAGTTGGTGCAGATATTGTGTAGTGCTGATTGATAATGCAGGACACCTCGTGTTTATAATCTTAGTTCGAAGTTTGTTATATACTGGTGTTGCTAGAGAAATGAAAGAGTTCCCGTAGCTTCTGAGTTGTGGTTTAAAGCTAAATATATAGCATAAAATGATGTTCCGGTTTTAAGACTATATGTATGCTCTGCTAGCTTCTTGATTTTTATAGAGTTTAACATAGGAAATAGTACGTAAGTTTTCGTTAGTTTAACTCCAGTATGAAAACAAAGTTTGCTTCGAAAATTTGCATGTATCTTTTTCAGGGTACTTGATTTAACTGGCTGTACATTTGTTTGGGTGTTTTGTCTCAAATTAGCAAAAATTTGATTTTACTTGTTATTCAGTGCATATACATGGACTTGTCTCATGGCCAAGAAAGTGAATTCTGAGTGTATATAAAAGTTAGGAAAATACTTACATTTCGTTAAAGCCGAAGACCTGAAACAAAACTCAAATAGTAGAGCACCACATATAAGCAATATATAGCTTTGTTCTCTGAACAAAATAAGCCCAATATTAGTCGAATCGCTCCAGTGTTTGGAGAGACATGGGCAATTTGGTGTTTTCGGGGTCCCAATGGTACATTTTAAAACCCAATTTGACGCAAGCCTAAAGCACAGGTGACTTCGGCAACAACAACATCTACATAGCTTTATAGAGCTAAAGATTCTGAACAAAATTAGCCCAATATCCGGCCAGATCACACCGGTGGTTATCGAGATATGACTCATAAAGTATTTTGGTGGTATCCCTAGGGACCCCACCTGGTCCCCGGATCCCCTTGTGTGGTGGAAGGTGTTGGAATAGGTTTTTGCGTCTAGATAAAGTGAACAAACAGAGATTTCAAGCTTTCCAATGAGCTATCGCACGACCTGATCTGCCTAACCGAAGTAGATTTATGCATGTCACATGAAAAAACCACAAACAGACGCTGCCAAATTTCACACTCCTGGCTAGTAAGAATTCTTCGCTTCGTTCGTTTCACTTACTCATTCACTCAGAATTCATATACCAAGGTTCTTGATATATATGATTGTTTTGGAATAAGAATTTTCCACACATCTCTGACTTACAAAGTAGTTAATTTTGTTTTATTTTTCCGTATCTCCATCGTACCTTCATGTGTGAACAATTCTATTTTAGTTGACGTAGAACATACGAGGAATATCTCCTAAAACAGTGTTTCGGTATACCTATGTCACACATAGTTCATTATTGGATTGACATAATATTTTATTTAAATTTTAAGATAATATTTAATTTGAACCTAGACGTACAGATTTTAACGTATCAATTATTCAATTAACGTTATCATCCAACAGTATATAAAACTAATCGGCGGTGTGCTGTTTTAGATGTGCTTCGCTTGTCTGGCAACTGGCTTACTAATTATTATTTTAGGTGCTACTCGGCGCTTTTTTCTATGTGCATAGCGCTTCTCTAATTGAAGACGCAACTACTAGAACAACATGGCCAGAAAACATTGATTTAATTTATGACGATTATAAGTATGTTGATTTGTTGCATCTACAGCATTTCGTTTTATTAGCATGTTCTACTTATATCAAGGGGCTCAAATGAAGTTAATTTGCATAACTACGAAACTCCGTTATGCAATAATTGTAGCGTTCACCTTGTTATGAAACATTTTATTAGCATTATTTCCTAAAAACAGTTTTACTTGTCGCATTTATACCATTCCCGTACTATATACGTACGGTTACTGTGCAGTTATTATATGTATATCCGGGAATAAGTGGAACTCGGGTTCCGTCAAACTTTGAGTTTCATGTGACTTTGGTGAAATGGTATGTGCGTAGTTACGTTTTTATATAGTTTTGATATCCTCCTGCGTAATTTAAAACATAAAGTTTATTTTAAATCTCTGAAGCAATTGTGTATCAAAGTAAACCGCACGATTGTTTGTAATATTTTGCACAAAATAAAAGCAAAAATTAATTTTTCAATCGTTCGTTCATGTACTTTTATTTCCATTTAATTTTCTCGCACCCATATCTCGATCCTTACTGAAAGTTTGGTATGCAATAACAGTCAAACACACGTATTTATAATTTTTGCGATGCTCACCGCAGCGCAAAATTTGTTAGCTGTACCGATATTTAACTACGCCAAACGATTACTGTTTAGTATACTGTGATAAACAACAGCTTCGAATTGCAGCTTTATTTAATTCCCATATCAACGTTATGGTATGTGAACGAATGGTACACAATGGTAAAACTTGGACGCATTTAATCAAGAGTTCCGACCCAAGACATATACGTATATTTAAATGAGGTACATAGATTTGCTTTCGTTCGGGAATAACAAAACTATGTGCACTCTTAGAGTTAATTCAGACATTTCTTCAAAACATGCCGGATAAAAAGCACATGGATGAAAATTTTTGAAGACCGTTTATGGTTTCATTATGCAGATTTGGATCTTTTCGCTTTCATAGTGCCCTTGCATCCCTGTAGGTCGAACAATAATACTTCTCGCGGGACTGTTTCCTCTAATTGTGTAGGAATTATTTATCTTGTAAAACAAACGACATGATGATGCTTATGGTTGTTAGATTCATTCACCGGCTTATCATTCTAACTGGAATTAACCGTATTTGGATAGCAGTGTTGCCTTGCTAAGAGGTACTAAAATTTGAACTTTGGAACTCGTATAAATTTCTTTTGACAAAAATGTTACACAATAGAGCATAATATTTTTAGACAACCTGTGTGTGATTTTAAATATCGCTTGTACCAATTGCACGCAAAACATTTTTAGCTACATTTTCTTTTGGACTGTAGCATTTTCTTAGCTTTATTGTATTAAAAGTTAGGGATTGAAGCATTTTTTGCGATTGGGCAGAACATGTCCACAACATGTCGAGTTCCTGCAACAGCCTTTGACATATATATGAACCATGTCAGCAGACCAAACAGGGAAAGTATATATTATCCTGTTGCTAATTTATGGACCACAGATATAATAATCATTATTGCCACCAGAGTGTAAGCTTTGAGTACCGGAATTCCTTTACGACAGCTGGAATTTCGTTATATTTTGTGCAATATGCATTATCCCGCAATCGAACAGAAAAGGTGCGAGCATAAGAAATAGTGCAAGCTGGAAATATTAGCCTTACTGGTGTTTGTGTGCTATTTAAAATGTGTTGTGTGAAAATGGTCCCTCCCTGAAGACTATCCAGAATCTTGTAATGACATGATAGAGCAACAACAGGTTTATTCAGCGTGTATTAAAAATATATAAGAATGTTTTAACGCTCACAGGCCGCAAAATATGCCACAAAAGCAAGAAGGTTTTCTGTGAGAATAGGTCGGTACACCCTAAAACAACCCTTATTCCCGTGGAAGGATACGATACTTCAAAAACGACTTTCCGACGGCAATACCACTGTATTCATCGTGCTTGAAAACCTATATAAAACTATTTTGATGCTTGGATTCTGTAATAACATGCCACAAAACCAAAAAGGTGTTTTGTGAGAATAGGTCGGCAGACGCCAAAAACACCGCATATCGGCCTAGAACGACATCTTATAGCAAACATAGTTCTCAGACATCAATTTATGTTGTATTAAGCTATCTCGATAACCTATAAAGATGGCGTACCCAGCAATAAGGTGTCAGAAAGCAAAAAATGGTGCTATGTGAAAATAGTTCGACATACATATGTGGACCCATAGTGGACAGGGAGTCGCCTGACAAAAAAGTGTTGTGCAGCATTCATAGCTCTTAATGAGCTGATTTCGGATGATTGTGAAGTATCTATATCGATATATAGGTCGCGAAAAATAGACACTCGGATGACCAAAGTTCAAAAAATGTGCCCTCAAACACATTTAGGGTTAATTTTGACGCGGAAGACGTGGTCGGTGGATTTCACGTCCAATAAAACGGCACAAATAGAACGAATTTGTGATCAAATGAAAAATTTGTTGAGATCTATCATCAGGTGATGAGTTATGACCTCCACTCACGGTAAAAATATAAATGTTTACGATTTTTGCCTCTATTGAAGCTATATGTGGAAACATCGCTCGCTTCGCTCACTCTGTGTCAATAATTGCTTTACCACAGCCGGATTTTACGTCATAACTTTCTTTTTTATATTTTCATTAAAACATATTTTATTATTTTTATAGGCAACAAGCGTATAATTGCTTTATTGCAACCGGAATGTACGTAGTCACTTTCTTCTTTGCGTTGTGGCAAAATCGAATGGGATCAATGAGGTCGACGATTCAACGTTAAACAATAATTTATTATTTTCTGTGCCTATACCGTGTGCCTAAATTATGATTTTTGATTGAAAATAATTCTTATTCTATTGGTTGCTTTTTGTTGGTGCGTTTTTTCAACTTTAAGAAGTTTTCATCTAAATGCAGAAAATTGTACAATCGGTAGAAAAAAATGATCGTTAATACTCTAGTGAACGGCTAACGAACTGTTTTTAACGTCTGGTGCGTTATGAATTACGAATAATAGCTAACTCTGTGATCTATATCATTTTTATGTAAAAAGATGTTTAAACGTGCCTTATGCCATCATGGTAGCTTCCATTTGCACATCATATAATGTCAGTAGCGATTTATCTACCTAGTTACTTTTGTGATACCGTATACCGACGTCACTACGCGCGTAGAACGCAAAATTTTAAATGTCCTAAAACGCAGAACTTTTTGATCTTTAGGTATTTTAAGTATAAGTTAGTTGCTTGCCTTTTATTTATTATTGCCTTATCCTTTTCGATACAGATTGCTCAGTCTTGTTTAAACATTGTCAATTGTGATTGCGTAAATATACATTATGTCACTCTTGTAATCTATATCTAATGCGAGCATGCACTCATAGCCTTGCAATGTATGTAGGTATTTTATGGAAGCATTCAGATCACACAAATAATTTTGTCATGCCTATGGCATATTATCATAAACCCCACTGGTTATCACACGAACGCGGTGCTGCTGTAAAGATATTTCTTTTAAGATAAACTACTGTGTCCAATTAAAATCGGATAGCACATGGTTTGATATAACTGAGATCTTTTCCCTTGTAGGAGTCTGTTATGGCCCTGATGTTGCCAGTATGAATATTATTAGCCGGTTTTAGATGGAATAAAATACCAATGGCGCTCTGGTAGGAAGGCCGGCGGCGTCGCTTGAGTTAAGCGCTATGCTCTTGCTCATTTGAAAAATTCTGGCCTAGTTAAATGATTGAAAACCGTGCAGTAATTGTTGGTAAGTTGATACTGACGAATGCAGCTCAAAAGCTCAGCTGGCTATAGTGTTAATATAGTACCCGCCAAAAATGACTGTCGCTCGCTCGCGACTCGCTCGACACTCGCTCGAAATAAATTTGTTCTAAAAATAGAATTTTCTATTAATTTAAATAGTTGCGAAATCTCGAGCGAGCCACTCGCTCGAGACTCGCTCGAAATGCGACGGTCATTTTTGGCGAGTACTGTAGCTAGGCATGTGTATGTGGTTATCGCCATGTCAAGTACTAAGCTTATTTTGTGGTTGTAGATATGGGCACTAAACTTATTTTTGGTGATAGTCATGTCAAGTATTAACCTTTTTATTAAATCTGATTTTAATTTGTATTATACTGTTATGATACTCTATAATGTGTTACGATATTAATATTATGCTGATCTTTAATTTTCTCTGTTGCGCTTTGGATTTACACTAGGCCTCATCAAAAATGAATTCACCACAAATTCTTGAGATTTCTGGATTCCTGATTCTACCAATACAGACATATCCTGCCTCAGGTCACAGAAACGGACATCATCCACCACTCTGGACATCGGTCGGCTTTGAAGTCAATGGACGGATGCCTACCAAGAACCTTTGTATGTAAGGCTACAAATTTAGGTTGCATAATAACGCTACTTCAGCATTTTTGTTCGAAAATCTGGTCCATTTACATATTTTGAAAGTTTGCGCAGTGTCTAAAGTGCGAATGATACGTCTAGGTTGTGCAGTTAACGCTGGGCGACAACCAACTTTGTGGTTTATTATTGAATATTGATGCATATTAGTTTAATAGTGCTTAAATATGACTAGATGGTAATAGACAATATGAAATTGTTTAACAACGATTACATTGAAAAGTTGTGTATTTTGGCACCACAGCAAGCGTATAGGCCGTGGTAGACGACCGACGGCTTAACTGCTAACCAACGGATGCTAACGGCAGGCTGACGACCAGTCGGGAAATTGTTAACGGTGGACCATTAGTCACCAGCAAGGAAACTCTTCGGCCGACGGCCCAAAACTACTACCGACCGCCGGCTTTCACAGCCGTTGTCTAACACTGCTGTGCGGCGCTACATTAAAATTATCATAAAACACGTCATTAAATGTGTAAAATTAGAAATGAACGTAGATCGACAAGAACCGGCAAAGTTCTAAGCAATAAACAGCTCCAGAGCTTTGCAGTTTACTAACATTCTAATAGTTGCAATGTCGTCGCTCTTCTTGACAACTTTAAAATTTAGCGCAAGTTAACCTTTAAAGCCGTAGTTGCAACACTCTTCTCCCTAACTTAAAAAACCTGCTTATCAGACACTCTAAGCCTAAGCGTAATAACATCCATTCACTCAAACCAATGTTGCTTTTCCAGAGTAACAACAACTTTTGGCCCAACTTTGGACATGATTTTTATTTGAATATATTTTTTAAATTACCAAGAGTTTATGTTGGGGTCTTGAGGACAGCCCGACACTTCTCACCATCCCATATAATAGAATCGCGGATGACGCCATGCTTTTTGACCTTACCGCTTGGTTCTGGAGCGGCAACCTTCTCTCAGTTTTTGTATGGGGTCGTTTCAAAAAATTTTCTTTCCGAACTTTCCCCCCCCCCCCAAAAAAAAAAAGCCTACGGGGTTCGTGAAAAAAATATTTCAAGCAACCCCTCAAAAGCTGGGGATCGGAAAAATAAGTTTATCAGTTATACCATAACCCCCTCCCCCCCAACAAAAAGGTTTCACATTCTTTTGCTAAATGTTTGCTAACTGTGATGAAAATTATTGTATGTAAATTGTGTATTGCAAACAAATCGTTATCTGGTAAAATATTGAATAAATCGTTTGCATGGAATTTTCACGGCCCATATGTATACCGTTAGGCGTCATATAAGTACAGTTATCATTCCAGAATAAGAGCCTGGAAATACACATTTATAGCAAAAATCAAAGCATTTGTATACTGTCACAGCATTTGCCAGGAGTGATTATCGACACATTGGCCAAAATTTACCCCCGATAAAGCTACGAATAATCATTGAACAATTTCGAAGAGTTCTCAAGCACATTGTGTCAAGCATTCTGAAATTTGGAAAAAAATTCAATTTTCTCATTGGGTCATCGACCGGAGTCATCTCTAGCAGGTACAGTAAAATTTAGTCCGCGAACAAGTTTCGAAAACTAAATTCATGAATTAAAATTTCAAACAATTCTAAAATACATTGAAAAAGTGTACTAAAATTTTTAATGTATAAATTATATGCTGTCACAGATACACTATTAGGGCTCACTAACAACTCAACAAACTTTGATGTTCCAAAACAAGTCGTCAAGTACTCTATTTTCTGGATGAATCTACTGCTGGCGAAAACTTTCAACCAGCGTACTGTGTGTCGCTAACGATATACAATAATATATTGGGTATGATCATTATGTCAGTTTTTCTATACCATTACGCGTTTTCACGTTTTGCAAATTTTCAGTAACTTTAGCTGTTTGAAACCTAAATGGATGTTGCTAACCAACCTGATTCAGTTTGTTTGATAATATATAATGCTCTGTGATATATTGGGCCTGCTACAGTGTTATAATGTAAATATATCAGTGGAATGTTGTGTTAACAATATATATAATCTATAAACGTCTTTATTGAACGCCATATAAAACATACGTATAGTTGTTAAATGTTTTCAAACTGATTGAACGGGTATCCTAATTATCTCTGTGAGATTCTGCCGATTTGCGATGAATCACTAGAAAACCTCGAACTGATTGAAACGTTCTTTACCATATCGCTACGCATATCATACCTTAGAGTACTTGACGCCAAGTCATGGGTTTTACGCAAACTTCGCATTACGCTTACCGAACCCCTTAGATTTTGCACAGCATATACATGTTTAACACTACCCCCCCGAACTAGTATATGGTGCAATGTTATGGCATACTTAAGGCTGCACCAGGGACCGATCCCGGGTTGTAATATTTACAATACACTGAGCTATCTATGCTGTTGCTCGGTTCTTTAAGGAATCTCGAAAAGCGAGTGGATATCAGCGTATTTTTAAATGTCATACGACAAGTTCAGTGAATAGATAGTTTAAAAGTTGCGCTGGTTCCGTTTGAGTATAATGGGCATTAAAGGGTTAAAAATCAGTGACAAAACTATAATTCAATTTTCACAAACAAATATTTTCGAAAATAAAACTAATGCAATTTCACGCCTTAATTTGAAGAATCTTTTTCGCCTTTCAAAAGGAAATTCCGTGAAATAAGATGAACGGTATGTTAGACGAATCTAGTAACCGAGCTAGGTAAAACCGGTGTCTGCGCTTAATGCCTTTGAATTTTAAATTTATATAATTTGTTTGTAACCCTATCTATAATATAATATGTGGCCTTTTAATAGTTATAATTTCTAGCAGTAAATTTGCCTGGTTGATTTTTAGACCAATAAATTCATTATTTTGAACGCTAGCCAAAGCATCATTTTGAAGCCAAAATACAGGGCTTTTGCGCCCCACTCGAAGCTGTTCTTCTTTATATCGATATAGCGCCGCGCTAAAGGAGTCGTGGGTCAAATCGAAAAATAAGGAATATTTGGAAAAGAAAAGCTGGGAAAATATGGAGTTCTCAGAAAATTCCGGAATTTTTGGGAAGGAGAAATTGTTAATTTTACGAAAACGGGGAACTCTGTGTTTTTTGAGGAACGAAAGTCGGAAACTTAGATACCTAAAACAGTGTCAGCTGCAACTATTCTGTCACATGTGTAGAGGTGGAAGAACATGCATATTGCCGGGGTACCTAAGTTATTGCCTATAAGCGAATCATTACGGTGACAAGCATTGAATTGGTCATGTATTTTTCGCAGCGAAGATTTTTTAGCATGCTAGCACCAGATCAGGACTGGATTGTGGCTGAAAATTCGAGTTCGAACCAAGCTATCGGGTTTCGAGTTTAGTTTGGCGCAACAAGTTTTCTAAACACCATACGAAACGCACATGTCGTGTCTATGAAAGGGTTCAAGAAATTTAGGCCGTCTGTTAAATAATCATCTATTCCTACTGTGCTTTAATCGGCCAAAATCGAGGTAAGGGCTTACACATTAATAAGGACATAGTTACTTTCTTTTCAGACAACAAATTGTAGAAATCCGTTTAACATAAGACGAGTTACAGCGACTAGCAGCATACCAAAAGAAATTGTAACGCTTTCTTCTCCTAGCGCCCTCAGCGGTATCCTTCGCACGCAGCGCTTCGTTTCTGTTCTTAAGATTGCCACAATCAGCACAAATTTTGATGTTTATCGTCCATGAGGTTGTAAGGAAACCAAATTAGTTGAAATTTTCGCAGTGATGAACATCGTAAAGAGCCACTCAGGAGTAACATAGACGCCATTCGCTAGATAATCGAGGCACTGGTCTACCCCTTAAGGGTGCTCCCTACCTGCTGGTGCACCGCATTCCGGCGCGAAGACCGTGCGAAAATTTGGGTACAACGAGCAACAGTGGGTGTCGACGGCATCACATATATTCGGCACCCATAACCCTGCGGGACCTCCCCTCGAAAACATCTATCTTCCTGAAGTAAGACCTTGGAGCATCAGCATGTATGTCCTTACCCTTGTATTGTTGTTTGCACTCACCAGGTGTTTCAGTTTGCCTCTCACCCAGTATGAGTATTACCATAGTTTGCCTACCAGAGTCAAAATCGTTCCAGCGTGTCTATAATCTCCAGAATTTTGATATAAAATAAAAGGGGAAAACGCTTCGTTTATCGTAGCAGTCATTATGTTCAGCAATAAATGCTTTACATAATAAATATGTAATAACCGGTGACGCAGCTGCATGGCGCAACTTCCTAACATCATGCCCATACGACCCCGGCTATCGTAACCTCAAGGATGGACCGTGAATACTAAAACTTTAATCCTATTCTTGGTCAGACCCAAGAAGCTACGCAGCTTAGCAAGCCGCATTTACGGGGTGTGTTCGGACCCCGCCCGAAAGGTTGCGCACGTGTCTAGTATCGGGTATGATTTCTGAGGTCCCCCAGGGAGGCTAGCACCGACACCTGCTAGCAGGTCATGGAGCCTAGCCGGTATTCCCTATCCTAGACTCATCGGAAGTTGTTTGGTTCTATTTTCGTGCGATAAGTGTTGAAACAAAATGCGAAAGTGTCCCTAGAAATTTGAAGCTCAAGACGAGTTACTTAGTTAAAATCGCGGTATGCTCCGTGTTAGAGCATTGACCTATGTGGCCCCCACAGGATTCCGACAGGCCCTTAACGTTTAGTGTCGGATTATCAATGGCGTGGCCTGCTCAGTTCAATAGATTCTATGCGAGCGTACTGATACTATGACCAGTGAAAGTTTTAACTCATTAGAATCAAGAGATTTCCTAACAAATTTTGAGTCACGGTGATGAAAGGGTTAAGCTTTGATAACGTTTTCCAATTATTTTATTTCCTAGATCCGATAAAACGTAGACCGATAGATCAGAAGGCCATGCACGCCAGTGCTTGCGGTATTCTCGCACACAAGCCATGGTGAGCAGTGCCTGCTCGTCCGTGCGGACAAACCAGAAAATAAAACTCCCTATCGTCTCGGTAAGACGGTACTCGGTGTTTCGAGATACAAAGTTTATTTACATAGATCAAATGTTATCGAGGGGACGAGTGTTCCTAAACACGGGGCGGGACGAATAAAACGGATCGGGGAAGCCTAGCCGTGTCTTGCTATGGTCGCTGCAGTTGAACATAATTTGGCGGCACGGGACGTTAAAAAGAAAGCAGGGGAGGAGCGTACAGATATTCGCCAAGTTGCGAACTAGGGGCGGTTATCCCTGCTTCCACTCAATGATAGCGAAATACTCAGCTATGCAGCGCACTAAGCAGGGGTCCTAGGGTGCTTCAGAAAATGCTCCTTAATGCCGGCCGCTCGGGGCGACGAATAATACGGCGGGGCGGGAGAAAAACGGTGGTCAGGACTGACTGTGGTATTGGTTTTTCGATGCGAAGTGGGAGATATAGGCTGCGAAAGAATTGTACCCGTATGGCCAAATTTGGCAAATAACCCTTAAAAATCTGTATTTTGCCCCCCGATGGGGTAGGAGCAGTTTGTGCCCAACTAAAGGGCACACACTCGTCAGTTTTGCTATGGAATAAAAATTTATCGAAATCCATCCACCCGAAGATGAATTATGCGTGACAGAAACAAACAAAAAAGAAATTTTCACGATAATTTTCCCTTAGTTCTTTTAGTGGAAACTCAGCTCGCTCCGTTTCAATTATTTATTCTAACCGAATATTTGTAAAGTTGGATATACAAAATGGTTTAGTTCTGAATACAAATATACAACGCAATATTTTGTATACAACAGCGTCGGACAGTGGTTTACTATGATTTTACACAATATGACAGTAGAAACGTTAGCATACCTAATATAGTTACATACGGGTCGGTGAATGACAATCTTTAAAGACACTGAATACAGCAATAAGGAGTCCCGGAATTTTATAGCCATTTCATACAAACCAACAACAGCGAACACGCAATTGTCAAATACGGCGCTGTTTATTGTAATATATACTGTTTGAAGCTCTGTGAATGGTCACGGATCAAGAAAGACTACTATAGGTACAATACTCTGATTGAACATTATAAACGTTCACGCCGATGTTATAAACATTTAGAATGAAATCCAAAAACATACACATCTTCCACTTCCAAATAAAACACCTCAACACAATAATAAATTTTGAATTTGCAATACCATATGCCGATATGACACAAAATGCATTATATATATATATTTAAATATAATTACTGGATCAAAATTTCGGCAATGGCATCGTACTTCAGCATCATTTACTAAATTGCAGTGGCAAGGTGCAATGAATCGTAAATCAACCATTGCCTGAATATAAACAGAACTTCGCATGGTAATATTGATAAACGTCATCAGTATATTCACTGCTGAGAACAGTCATCGTTCATGTCATATTAGCTAATTTCAAGATCGAACATAGCATTATTTATGTGTTAATGTCGTCATATTATAAAGTTTAGCTATACACGTTAAATTCTTTCAAGACCAAGTAGCATTCCTCAGATTGCTTAGCAACGTCGCTGACGGAAAGACCTTCGCTATCGCAGAGCGACAAATCAGCTCCGACGCGAATGAGTTGCCTCAGAATGTCCGGACGACCAATTCCCGCAGCGTAATGCGCGGGTGTTTGACCATCACTATCAGCGCAATTAATAACTTTGTGCTTAAAATTCATCAAATCACAACCCAGTACTGGTCGTGGATTTGAAACATTTTCCAAGCAATTATTTTGCGTAGACAGTGCTTTAACTATTGTGTTAACTATGTCACCATGACCGCGATCAACAGCCCAATGAAGAGGAGTGAGGCCGTCTGAGTCACGAGCTAACAGAATGTGCAAACTACTACCAGATCCAGGTTTAAACATCGCCTGGAATTCCGAATAGTTGCCACATTTGACTAGATCAAAAAGCAGTCGTTCCAGGTCAGTTAAGTTCTGACAGTCATCTGTATCATCGGATACCGGAACTGGGCGGCTGACACTGAGACCTAAATAGCCGCTTCGTTGCTGCCCAGCCTTGTCGTCAAAAGATTTATCAACAGATTTTAGAAGATCAATGTATTTCGTCATAGCAGTATCTTTATCCATATCCTGAAGTTTATGCCAGGCATCGTGCTTCTGTCGCGATTTCTGGTCCCACAAAGCGGGTCGTGAATTCCTACACCTTCCCTCCGTTGCTTGTTTGTATAAGCCGTACAAATTTAAGAGATTCGGGGTCGAGATTCGAGCATCATGGCAAGCTACCATTCCCTGCACTTTATTCGATGCTCGATTAAATCTTTTCTCCAACTCGGATACCGTTGTATCATCCAGATCTATGCTATCTTGATCAGAACTGTTTTTGCTGCATTCTTGCCGTTTGACCCGTTTCCGTGTTAACTCAGCTCCTATGATTTCCGAAACGGCTGATATTAAGCACATAGATGATATCATACTAATGTAATACTAAACTGTTAATATATATATAACTATTAATAATACTAAACTATATTAAAACAAACTGGAAAAGTCGGAAAACATAACTGGACAATCGCTGCACTAGAACTGATTGTTTATGCTTTGGATGAATTTGTTAGCTGTTAAATCTACATATGCTCATAATCTCAACTGTGTGAGTAGAGGGCATCGGTTAGCTTTAAGCGCAAATTTCACCGTTCAAATTGTAGCCGTATTATGCAGCCTTTTAACCAGTAAACAGTACTGTTCAATACGTTGTTCCAATCAGCCTCAAGTACGATATACTATACTGATTTCTAACAATTCAACATAATTTTTCTTTAAATCATTAACTTCAACTAGACCTTAACCTATTATATATATGAACTAATATTCGAAGCTTAATTATATTTCATATAACAGCTGTTTCAGTTTAGAAATTCTTCTTGTGTCATGCTGTTCGGTGAATATAATATCGATTGATGAAAAGCATTTTATTTCAATCGATAAGATGGCTGGCCAATGTAACATTTAGGAGCGGAAACAAAATACATGTGATGCCGTTCTCGATATACTAAGCCTAAGCTAAGGTTTCTATATGAGCCATGTACTAAGCCTATGCATAAGTCGGGGGCTGCCGTCCCAAACCACCCGCTCTAAGCTGTTCTTTTTCTAACGTTATAACGTCCGGCCCCTAAAGGTGACATGGTCCAGATGACCGATCCTGTTATGTGGGCGTTGCTGATTGAATTTCAACTGTTTTATAATTCGGGGATAACGAATAATAAAAGAGTAGTTCCAGTTTTTCCTACATGATAATCAGGGACAAAGCGTTATCATTGTTTTGGTTGGCCCTATATGTCAAGTCTACATTTTTGATTGACTGAAACTAAATTACAGTCTGTCTATCAAACTATAGCTTTGAAATGGCTAACTCAAACTGAAATCTAGACACAACATTTCAATATTTTTGTAATCCGGAAAGAATACATATATTTTTAGATATAATCACATCAGCTCCTTCGGGCCAGGTCCAGCCTGCTCATTTTTTGTTCGTTCCGGACTTCGGGCCTGCTCCTCAAAATTTCGGCTGGGCCGAGGTCGATCATATTTCGGGTCGAACCTAAAAAAATAGGAATGGCCTCAACTAACGCACAGCGAAACCTTTTATATCATTTTAATCGAAGTCTCAAAATTGCACAATACTAACTGTGCTAAAGCAGCAGACAGCAACTAAAGTCGATCATGAAGAGCTCTGAGAAATATAGTTCTATAATTCAACTCGTGCATTTGTTCAAAACTTCACTTGAATTGGACCCCAAGATCTCTGACGGATCCACACCACTGCGAGCAATAGTTCCCAGATGCCGAACGGCTTCAGTGACCGTGACTTTTACCATACGGGTTTAATTCCTCGTGGCGTTACGGGTTCGATTCTCGTGGCGACCTATAGCGGAAGGGGATGCCAAACACGGGAATGAATCATAAACATATGGGAAATTTTAACTTCCTTGGATTCCTTATTCGGGAATTAGAATCCCTATGTTGAGACATGGGTTCCTAGCTTGGGAGATAGGTAGTACTTAATATATATAATAAGGAAAATCCCAAAAATGACATGTTCTTCTCACGAAACGCACCTGGAAAGAACATTCATAACATCATAAACAAGGTTTTTTATAACAGAAAGTAGCAGTGTCGCCAGAATTTTTTTGCCGGGGAGCCACCTGTGAAATTGACTCAATATTTAGGATGCAAGTTGAAAAAACCTTTTTAAAGATGCAAATTTGGGCACCAACCAAAACATAGCGGGGCAGAGCCCCCTACGGGGATGTCCCTGTTAATAATGTTTACCTGGTGCAAAAATGCATAAATGTAAAATATATTGGAAAAAAAACTACTGCTGACTATATACCAGAAAAATACGCTTTCCAACGTCTAAATTTCATTTTCAAACGTTGCTCAAAATTTCTTTCCAAAACTAGGACATTGACCAATAAGAGGCATATTCTATTCAATACAAGAAAGTACTAATGAAGCCAAAAAGACAGCTTCGTTGTAGTTTTGCGCTGTTTTCAGTAGTTTCCATTAGGCAGGCTGTAACCCGAATTACTGAAACTAATATCGGCCCGTGGGCCTAATACGCGGGGTTAGTTTTGTACAACAGTTTACACCGTCGCGCGGAACCCCAAGAAACAGTCAATGTGTACACCAACATTGCATTTTTCGCAACCCTTTGTGCTTTTTATAACATATATAGCATGTGGGATTTGGCAATCATAAATTGACTTTAGACGGTTGTATCAAACGGAATTATCGAGCGACATATATACTTGCAAAGCAATTTCCCTGGCCAAGACATTCCACCGGAACATGGATGTTTTCCCATATTATAAGATAGCTTCGCACGATATTTGTTTGCAGTGCACCTGTGAGGTAGCTGCCTATTTTATGCAATCACGCCTCTAAGTCTAAAGCCGAAAGATGTACATTTCTTCTCATATACCAACACTATCGCTGAGGTGTGCCAAAAAATTTTCAGTTAGCGGGTATCCGCAAAAACCTTATGCTTGTTCACCGCCACTAGGCTTGAAGCAGCGGGCTCAGAAAAATTTCTCAGGTTGAAACTTCCAAGCTGCAAACACATATCGGCGATTTTAAAAAGTCAAAGCACTTTTATTGCGACTAGTTTTATAATAGAAAGTTAAATATTTTCCAGGGACTATCACTGACCAGCCTAGATGAGGAAAAACACTGCCCAGCCACATGCCCAAAACGGAAGCTTCCTTACATTCTGGGTAATTAAGGACATTACTGGACTGATCAGACTTCCACGTCTTTTGCGATAGCCAGAAGTTATGAAGCCACGTTGTTTTCCAAACGAATCACCAATCGTCCACCAAAAGAAATCGCCTATCAATTTCGACAGTTATCGGTAAAAAAGAACAACCTGATTTTGAGGACCTCGCCCACGAAATAGGATCACTAAATTTTTAGATAGCCACTATGAACCTTTTCGTTCGTAAAGTGCCTCATTTGTCACAGTGTACATTGAATGGCATGTTGATTGTAGAGTTTGTCGTTCGGTTTGCGAGGTTCCGTAACCAAACAACAGCTCCTACATAGTGATTAGTGTACGAGACTTTCACCCGAGCGACCCAGGTTCAATCCGAGGATTGAGCATGCATTTGCTCAAGATTGTATGATATACGCTTTGGTTTTAAGAAAGATAGGGTTAATCCAACTTTACACTACTATTTGATAAACCCTTATGTTCGTGGGTGACATATTAGTCACAGTGTACATACTGTGGAGTGTTAATTGTCGAGTTTGTCGTTCGGCATGTGTTTGCGCGCGCGTTCTTATCTTTTCGCTTTGCAAGGTTCTTTGAGGAACCGAACAACATGTAATGCATCATTTACGACAAGATGCGTGCGCAAGGGTAAATTATGTCACGCGCCCAACTCACCTAGCTTGGCTGAACCATAGCTTAGCTGGACTACTATGGTACATTTCAATGGCTTAGCTAGTCAATGTGACGAATATGGACTTTAACCAGGCTCTGCTTGACAAACGGAGCGTAAAGCTGAACCGTCAATTGATAAATTTTATTTAGTGTTGTGCTTAATGTAATATAGCATTTTCACACCAATTCTAAGTTAGATACCTATTTGTTTTTCATATATACAATTAACGCTTTAAGCATATGCCGCCGTTGAGCCTTATTTAGATACGTATAGTAAAACGTAATGTTCACGGACTAGTCTCTGGCTTAAAAGTTATAGGGGCTCAGATGAATGCCTCGTCACTTTAATATGCTCGGCGCAATAGCCGATGACAGACGCATAGCGTAGCTAGGCTATTCAAAATTTTAATAGTCGAGCTGGACTGTCTACGCGACAATAGTAGCTAGCCCATTTGAACGCGTGACATAATTAGGACCATACGCACGCATCTTATCGTAAACGACTCATAAGAGAGCATTGTAGCTAGTGTATGAGACTTGCACCCAGGCCACCCAGGTTAAATCCGCGGATGGAGCAAGTTTGCTCAAGATTGTGCAATATACGCTTTGGTTTAAGAAGAAAAGCGCTAAAAAGGGCCACCTAGTGGTTTCGACAATAGTGACGACTGCTGAATAATGCACAAATGTGCGCGATACCAATTTCGGTTGTTATAAAATTTATTTCGATAACGTTAGCTTTTTAAAGAGAAACTTTATTCAAATCGGGGTATTCGCGACATTGGTGCGTTTATAAATTTAATAGCATGAAACTTTGCTAATCAGGCAGCACTAGTTACACACATATATAAAAAATCAGTCTTTCTTTTAATGTATCGGCAAAAATTTTGCTCCGATACATCTATGTCTGTTAAGGTTGCCCAGTCACGATTTCCTTGATTTACTATATTCGCGGGCTCAAGATGTGAACCCAAATACGGTTGCTGTACCCACGCACAACACCAAGTTGATATTTCGACCTTTTAGTTTTGCTGTTACTCAGCGGGAATTATGGTTTGTCTTGTCTCAAAAAGAAATGGAATACACAGGGTTCTATTTTCTAAATAAATGTTATATTTAAGACAAAGTATAATAATACTCCGCATTCGCATATATATATACAGATTTCAGAGATTGTACACTTCACTTCAGTATCTGGCCAAAATCTTTATCAATGCTGCGGCGGTGACCACATGACACTTGTTTCAAGATATAACTCATCCGGCTCTATGCCCTGCTTTGGAGGCATAATCCTGCAAGTAACATACTTATTTTAAGGCTTAGAATCATACCCCGATTTTGTGAAACCCCTCTATCGTGAGCCAAAGCTCACACTACGTTTTGCTTTTGCTCATCTGGAATGTTCGTCGGTGTAGCTTTTCGGAAAGAGCCAAGAGGACAAAACTGACACGGTAGGGCATCAAAAGTTTTGCAGAGCCTGAACCTTTTCCTAGCCATGCGCAGGTTAGCGTCACATATGGTACTACACTATAAGATAATGGGTGTTGAATATTCTTAGTCATCTGACTATAATGGACCCAAGATATATATAAATAGTACCATAACATAAAGATGAACCCTTCTAAATACACGGGACCTCCGGTAAAAGCAGGCTAAAAACTACCAGAATATTTCATATTACCCCTTTCGACCAATGTTAAATTGAAGATAAGGGTTCTATGTGTGTTGTGAAAAATATATTGAGGCCATCTGCACACACTTTGCGAACTTTGCAATCCGCCATTCAAAAACGTTTTAATATAAATGCACCCCATCTCGTTTACTTGCTTAAGGCTTTATCACATTTACCACTATATATAACCGGTTCAAATAGTGAATAATCAGCGAATTTTAACGGAACCAGCAACCGGATCCGGAACCTGGTCTTCGAAACTTACAATAATTGCAGTGACATTTTTGAATCGGTGGAACCTTGAAGAGGTTGAGGAAGCTAAATACTATTTATTTATCGATCGAGATGTCGATTTTTTGGTCTTTCAGAGCACAAAATGCACTCCAAGCGTCACACTGCGGGAATTAGTGACGCATGTAGCATACACCAAACTTCGCTGTCTCCAGTCACACTAGACATGCATTTGTTACACGTATTTCCGTAGGAAACTTGAACTTATTGGTTTATACGGTTCTAAAAGAAAATAAAAGTATACTATAATTTTCTGATCAGTGGTAGACATATTGTTCAGGCTAGCGTTGGGCAACTAGACTATGATGGTTTTCTGATCACAATGCTATGAGACAAAATGTGATACTGCTCGCACAGCTTCAACTGTTCATTGCTAAGAATGCAATTTTTGGGCCCGTTGTACATATGTTACTTTACCCCAATGTAGACTGATTTACAAGCGCACTTGCTGATGCTTGACACAATTTATGTTAGCTATGTAGTCCTAAACATTCCATATTATGTTTATGTACACCCAGTTGGACTGGTTGAATTGTAAAATACACCGCAGCTCATAAAATGGGTAAAGCAACTGCTATTAGCATCCACCTGGCCTTGCTTTGTTAAGCTTCTGCAGTCAAGATAAAAAATTCCTACAGAAATTGTGTCCTATCCGTGAGCCCACTTAAGAAGCGTACATCTGCGTTGTGCTTTTGTCACGTCAGTTTACGATCGTAAAACTGATGAACGCGAACAAATCACAATTTTCCCTTACATGCGCGTTGAGAATTAGTGATTTAGCATCCCATTTTACTGACCGCGTACAGGTAAAAACGCTATTTACGAATCGCGGTTTGTCTCGCATGCTGTAATACACAAAGACTACGCGGAGTGCTGTTTCATACAGAGTGTCAGTTGATGAACGCGAACAAACGTGCGCAATAGAAAAATGTGCGCGAAAACAAATTCCTTTGGTATATCGCAGAGCCCATGTCCGCGTTCACAAAAATGTGAACACGAATTTCTACGCGATTTTGACAAAAGAACCTTGGCGTACACACCTAATGTAGACTCACGCGCGACTTACTTCCACAGCTAATATTCTCTATTTGGTTGTGCACGAACAAAAATCTCTGTGCATACATGTGTTTGGACCACAAATGAAGCAAAAAACGTGGAAAATTTTAAACAAAATTTTTAAGCCCGAATTCCGATTCCGGATGGTTGTCTTTTGCTGGAACCGATTACTCTCTGATATATAGAGTGCGTATCATCCTGGGACATTAAAGTTGTGATGACCCGCGGAGGCGTATAAACGATTCCAAATAAAGAAATCTTTTCAAAGGGTTAAACAACAACATCGTGTTCCTTCGTAACATAGAACTTATACACAAATATAACTTCTTTAGAAGCAGTCATTCTGTGATAGCAGGTTGTCACGAAAACACTAACAGGCGTAATGAAGCTGCTCGTCGGTATTATCAACTGTATTGGTGTACAACAAACAGCTAAAACGTTTATTGCAAAAAACTTAATATTAATAGTCAACAAAATATATCATGAAACACAATTCTTAGGCATAAAATGATATACATCATGAAGCCAATAGACATATCAATAGTTTTTACGAGGGTTGAAACACTTATTATTTTACTTGTAAACACATATCTTCCCTATTTCAAAACCTATAAAAGCTGAAGAACACATTCGTAGAGACTAACGGAATGGACACTGTTCTATTTGGCGGGGGGGGACTCTGAAATAGAGATTTTCTGAAACATTTTTATACATTCTTACTGAGTTCAAGTTAAGCTAAGGGGTATTTTAGCTCCTAGCAGAAATTGTCAATTTTGAAGATACAGCGGTAATTCTAATAGCATTCAACTCAGCTCGATGAGATGGTTTAGCAAATATAAATTTCGGCTATTATATTTTTCTTTTTTTATTTGGAATTCCCAAAACCTTAGTCGTTTATCCATGAACCGATTCAGTTGATTTTACCGCCATTCTAGGCAGCTAGTCAGTCGTTTTTCTATCATTTTCAGCATCAAGGGAACTGAGAAAAATTGCTGAAATAGATATTTTCTGAAGATCCACTGAGTCAAATGATACTAAAATTCTTCAAAATACTAAATGACGTATTTTCATAATTCACTAATTTCAGGCTGGGAGGGCGAGGAGAGAAGGCTAACCAAAAAGATAGAGGCTCAGCCTAACGGTACTAAATTCGACCCGTTCAAACTATTTTTCACATTTTCGTGGTACTTATTAATCAAGGAAAGATCCATTAGGTCAAAAATCGAAAGATATTAAAGTTAAAATGGCACCAAGTTAGCGGCCTTGATAAGAGCGATAGACAACCTTAAAACCACATGCCCAGTACTTGCCGAGATAATCCCAAATAAACTGAAATATCGCAGCTAAACAGCAGGCAGTAATCGCGGCATTACATTCAGCACTAACCCTAAGAATAGGATTGGGGACTATAGGAGGCGTAGCTGAAAAAGATGGTAGGCTCTTGTCTGAACTACTCCAACTAGCCAGAGTTCAATAAACTGTTCACACATGCCATAATACCGAATCACAAATCATTGCATTGAAATGCAGTGTCGTGTCAGTGTTTTGTGGCCTAACCGGTGAATCCAATAATATATACAAGCTAACGCAAGTTAAGTTGCATATAAACTAGTGTTGTACTGTAGTTAATACCGACAATTCATTAGGTTGGTAAATGACAAATAAACATCTAAGAATGAAACAAAGTAAATCAAAAACAAACTAGTCAATTTAACTGCTGAAAACATAAACGTTAATAAAGCACCGCAATGTGTATATATAGCGCCACTGCAACTATTTCATAGATTCAGCAAATGTAGGCAAAGCTGTAAAAATTTTGATTCTATCGTTTTGCATCCGGTCGATATAAACCTCGCAATATCTGTCTTACGCTGTCGCAGGAGCTCCATTAGCCTGTATCTAATGCAAGACACTACATTAGTCCTATTGAGATCGATCATAGTATTAACAGTAGAATGAGTTAGAGATGAATCGAATTGTCTAATAATAATTTCGTCCACGCATTTCTGTACATGTCGCTGTTCAAGTGGCAAAAATGGAACAATCGTAAAGTTGAAGAAAACATTCGATGATAAAGAATTAAATACATCCTGCAATTCAATTATTTCGTTAAATCGGCCGCAATTTCTTTTCATTTGGTCGATAATCTGATGTTGAAAGTATTGTGAGTTACGCCAGTCTCTAGACTCATTATTCTGCTTAATTTCATACTCTTGAGCCTGACGTAGCGATGCTTGAGCAATGACATTTGAGCAAATATTACTTGAAAACATAAAAGCTACCCGAGGACAGAGTCGGAAATAGCTATTTATGCCGATTAAAAACCGACTAAATCGAACCAACATTTGTGGTGTCAGTTTGTTCGCACCAAAATTGTCGATACTTAGCAGAATACCTTTGATACCAGTTGAACATTTCTTGCTGTGTTCACCGAATTGATGACACTGTTCAAGGAATTCGCGTTCGGCAGCAATCACACGAGCTCGGCTATAGAAATGATATGACGCATCCATAATAATATGAGACCAGTAAGGAGATAATGTGCCGGCTGTTTGACTAATAGCGTAGGATTTTCCAGTACCCACGCTACCAACCAAGAATAAAACTGGAAAAGTAACTTTTTCTTCTTCCGAAGACAACTGCCTACCATGTATATCCGATTTAGTTCTTTGCGCTATCCAATACGACCTACCAGACGCAGCCTTAACACAGTCAAAGGCCCCATGTGCTAGCGCCGATACTATAGTCTTTAGTGCTTGAGGTTGTCCGAATATTTTAGACTCTAGTTCCGCGACAGTTTTGGCACTTATCATTTGAATATTTGATTCAATAATATTGGGATTACAATTGAAATTCATTTCAGATGATAGGATTCCAAGTTGTATGTAGTCAATAATCTTTATATTAAGTTTCCTAGCAACCCCCGAATACGCCAGCGAACAGCAAAGCAATATAAGAACACCAAAAATACAATGCCGCAAAAGTTTCTCTTTCATCTTCGCTACATGATTGTTCCTTTCGGTATGAACGCTGCTAGTCCACTTTTCTGAAATATTTATACGTACTCATTGTATATATATACCACTTTAAAATTATTGTATACATACTTGACTTAAGATTAACAAATTCTAAGCAGACAAAACCTAAACAAAACCACGGCAACTAGTAACGCCATACTACTGAAACATAATGTTACTAAAAATGTGTCATAATGACTTAAAATAGGAAAAACAAGAAAAAATATTAACGTTTGTGAACAAAATGTTTAAACATTTACATTAGTCAGTATAAACTATCAGCGCTTTCTCGACGGTCACATCTTTCACTTTTCGACAATAAATCCATCTCTATGTTTATGGCACAATGAAAAAACCCTAAAATTGATATAAATACTAATCATGGAATGCGAAAGAAATCCCGGAAAAGTTTTTAACGCAAAAAACAGCAATATGTTTTCGTTTTATATGGATATACATACGATTATATGTTCATGCACAATTAGAATTTATATTAAAAGCATACTTCAATTTTCTTAAAAACTAAGACAATGGAAAATAAAAAAAAATAACTTAAGGTAAATTTAACAAAGCAATCTATCAAAAAACCAGCCACCTAAAGGCCTTACTGATGTATTTTAGAAAATATACTTCGTTTCAGTGAAAGCAAAAATAGTGTCGAAGATCGTCAACGTTGTGGTACAATGAGCTTTTCGTAGCTCATAAAATATATGGCTAAGATATTGCGATAGGATTACCACGGTGCGCAGAAGATGCATGCTCTACCCAATTATAGCGGCAACATAAATTGATACACATGGTAACAAACCGGAACTGTACCCATATAACTTTGCTATCGACAAAAATCGTAAAAAAAAAATTTTCGCCCGTCTGTGAACGGATCACCGGATGGATGGATGAATTTTCATAAATTATGTATTTCATCACAAATTAATGTGTGAGTAAACTTAAGGTGACCCCGCCAACCATGCTATTCTGTCATTACCGATATCGAATCGGAAACCCTTGTTACGGAAAACAGGCTTAATTTCATTCGGTTTTTCGCTAACCGAAAATTGCCAAAATCAAATTCAAGTAAAAGAAATTAGACCTTGTGTTCGAACAGAATTTCGGCGATTTCAGTTTGCAGAAATTCTGTTCCCTAATATATTATCATTTAAATTTGGATTATACAGTGTTCGCGAACAAATTTAATGCAAAAGTGACGTCACAATCAAATCGACAAATTTTCGTTCTCAAACATTTGGGTAATTTTACTTCAATTTTCGCGAACACAAAACGGTTATATTTCAATCGTGAGCGCTGTGTTCGCAAACGGTTTTACACCGGATTTCAATTGACCTAAATGTGTTCCGTAACAAATTTTATCCAAAAATACAAAAAAGGATGGTTGCCTGGGTCACTTTAAGTTTACTCGCGCATAAGTCTATTTGCACTCTTTCAGTACACGCTAAACCCGCCGACCACATCTTCCGGATCAAAGAGGGTCCCAAAAGGTCGATGGTCACATTTTTGAAATTTGGTTTTCCGGGTATCTATATTTCGTGACGTATATCTCGAGATACAGGCTTCGCAGCGAAAAATGGAACCAACTTTCGAAATCAGCCCATCATGAGCTACAACTCTTCTACATCACTTGTTTGGCCACAATACTACCTGGGTCGCTGTGTGTACAAACAGTTTATTTATTTCAAGCCATTCCTACAAAACACCATTTTTGCTTTCTGACATGTTATTGGCGGAGTAAGAGCGTCACGCTATCCTTATATAGGGTTTCAAACACGCTTAAAACAACTTTATTGCTATATGATGTCATTCCAGGCAGACATGTGGCTTCTAGGGTCCGCCGACCTAATCTCACAGATTGCATTTTTCAAGCTCGCCTAATATAATAGTGTTCCTGTCGGAGATTTATTATTACTGTATCGTTTCATTCCGCGGGGATACAGTTTTTTTTGGGGTCTGTTGACCTTTTCTCATATAACATATTTTTTCCTTTTGTGGCATGTTATAACGAGGTACGAGAGTAAGCACATTATTATAAAGATTTTCAAAGACGCTGAATATTGCTGTCGCTGTATCGTAAAATTACAGGAAGGCATCGCTGGTTTTAGGGTTGCCGACTCATTCACAAAACGTCGCTTTTGGTCTCATGGTTTAGCATTTAGGGTAGTACCAAATTTCTGCTGTATATAGGTCTGAGGTCTCAGTTTAATATTAGTGAAGTGTGACTTACCTATTACATGATCGCAGCCACGTGTGCTATTATTTTCTTCTACCTTGTACAAGTCACCTGTTGTTTCAGCATTTTCATATGCATACGAAATGTCCATAAGCTCGACAGATGAGGACGAATTTTGTCTTCGTGCATCCCTTGTTGTAAGTTTTTGTTGAACCTTATAATCGGTATTATTAAAGTGCACCAAATTTTCACTGGCTGCGCCACAAGCAGCCGGTACGAGCTGTGTACACGTCGTCGTAGAAGGTGATTGCAATTCTATCCCGAAATTTGATAACCTCATTTCATCCTGAAAGTTATCAAATACGCTACCATCAACAACTCTGTTCGCCCCTCGATGTGCTTGACTTTTGTTGTAATTTCTGTCGTTTTTGCGTTTATTCGACGTAGCAGACGAAAACCATTGAAAGGCCTCATGTCTTTGGATCCTGTATGGTGGAGGTGTAGACAATTGATTCTGATATCCATCAGTTTGTACTGTAAAGTAACCGGCTACGCAAGATCTGGCATTTGTTGCACTGTCGTTAAAATCTGATGTTATATTACTTGCACATTCATACTGAGACAGAGCAGAAGTGCTCACCCCAAAGCCGTCTTGAATGTAATATCTATTACGTACGGTAAATGTACTGCGATCAGCTTCAAAGCTATTAAATTTAGTGCCATACATAATTTAAATATGCCCAAAATATGTTACACATCTGAGACGAGAAGGAATACAGTATAACTACTGGACCCAAAAGTTAATTATTATCTAATTAAGAATAATTTCGCTTGCTGATGGTAGTTTAAGCCGATACATATCTACCGAGTTAACTTAATCGATAGAAACTTTAGCTATTATGACCAACATTAAACATACATTAATGAAAATTGAGGAGAATAGGAAAAATTTTTGGTTAACCTTGGCGTTATCCCTCCGCCCAACCGAGCTATCTAGATATATACCTCGTAAACTGGCAGACCTTGGACATCTATAAAATACATGTGCATTTTTGCAAAAATATATTTAACAATAATGATAATGAAATATTTTCTGTCACAGCCGGAGCATAGATATATGAAATTAGATAATTTTAACGTTTGGGTGTAATAACCTAGACTATTTATAAGTGTTAATTCGTTATGCGAAACCGTTTTTAATTCTGAGTAGCGAATGAAACGACTGTAGCCAAGAATTCTCACAGGCCAGAATGGCAATTTTCGATGGTGCCCGTTTCTGGGGTAACACGCATAGCCTCAGCTTTGTTTGAGCCGATTGCGCGATGCACATCCGAATGCTTAAAATCTGTATTGTACCTTTTAGCTGGCGCGAAAACGGATTTCAATACTCCTTCGGGTCGTAAAACAGGGTCAAAAATGGATACCACAAAATATTCTTATCTGTATCAGCAACAAGTGCAGATATTACAGTCAAATAGGACTTATTTTGTACAGCAATGAAGGCTGTAACCCTGAGTCCAGGATTAGGGTCCGAAAATGTTTCTAAAAGGGTCGTAAGAAACGCAAAATGGCAATTATCTCCTGAACCTCTCTAGCTATATGAATGACATGGCGCTCATTTTGTAATGCAATTCACCTGCTATTTAGCTGCTGTTATCATTATTCGCGCTGCAGGGTTGTGTCAAATTGGGTTTTTAAAGGGCCAAAAAGACCGAAAATACATAAAATGACAAAATATATATTTATGTTGTATATACTTTATTGATTTCATTTTGTAAGCAATTCATCCTAGATACACATTGTAAGTCCCTAAATATGCAATACGCGGGTATACCTCATAAAGTATTAAAGCAACGGAAGCTGTGTACATCTGTCTATATTACATATTCAACACTCAGAATTCACCACCTTGGCGATGAGACAAACTACTTGATATACCTACTATATTTAGTAGTTTATCAACTACTATATTTAGTTCAGCTAACCAAATTTTTTTCTAGAGAATAGGCGTGTTCCAACATTCGTGAATAATAGCAGGCATAATGGTCTTGCCATGCATGAAAATCTGGCTCAATGTGAATTAGCTCGTCACTTAATACCGTTCCATAGATGTGATTCCATGGTTAGTCTTCCACACTTAGAGTTTTGTGAATTTTGTTTTAGCCCTTATGGCAACATTTAGTTTGGAGAAACAAAAAGCTGTAGAAAACAGCGTTCACGCTTACAAACATTACAGTCATTGTGTTTATGACAAAACCAATGGATACCAATTCGATATAGTTTTGTAGTCCGTTAACCGTTATGTTGACACAAATTCACGGCCAGCATTAATTCAGTACTTTTGGCCGAACACATACCTGCAATATTGCGTCTGTGGGGTTGTTTATTTTAATCTTTCGCCTTCCGCAGCCCCAAACTACTGCTTGTCAGTTTTTCCCGTTTTTACGAAATACTCAGTAACTGTACTCTAAATTGCAAAATTATCCCTCATAAGCTTCATAGTATAACGGTGTTGTGTCATTAAAGATAAGATGGTCTGACGTAAAACATAAACATCTTGCCATGCTCCAAGGGAAACCGTATACAAAGTTTTAGTGGTCCTTTAAAAATACAGGAAATCAGTCACCACCAATTTTAGTTTAGCACGGATATATATTTCAATATTCTTTACGCTAAATTTTTAAGCGAGGGTGATGTAAAATTAACACAGCGCCATAGCTAACATTAATATTCTTTGTTACAGCGGTCAGACCGTAACATCGTTTTCACCCCTTATCAGACTCTGCATTATACGTTTAGTTGCACTCCACTGTTTAAACTGCGAAATTCGAGAAGAAATTTGCAAATCCGGCCGCTGGAGTCCGCATCCCGTGTGAAACTGGCATGTGACAAACGGCTCGGATTTGCCTAACGACATTCATGCTGGTGCATTTAGATATTCCACTAAGCTGATGATGTCAAAATTATATTACCAGATTTACAAATTTTCAAAATTATATTGAAAGACGTATGGAATATATTGTATCTATAAACGTATCGTACATCTGTTTTACTCTCCAAAACATAGCTTACAGATGGTATATGTGACTTTATAATCTGTTTTTAGGGTATTCGCCCTATGCCTTGCGAAACTCGATATTGAACAGTAATTAGCCTTATAAAACTGAAATGATTGCAACTTTAAAACGCAGATAGGCTTTTGAATATCCCAGAAAAGAATTTCACGTTTGTCACAAAGTCAAATCCCAGCTACCTTTAGTGCACTAAATTTGAGAAAAATATTTGCGCAATTTGTGTACCACATCTACAGATTTATAGAAAGATAATTCATTATGCTATAACGCTGCAAAGGCAGTCATTAGCTGTGCGTGTTTCTAATTCTGGGTATATCCAAGCTGAAGTTTGCGACGCCGACGATTCAAACAATTTCTGCTAGTATCTCCAATATAATCCCGTTGAGACTAGTATAATGGGCGATGGCAATTTATTGCATAGCTAGGCAAGAAGATTCTTTTTCGTTTCTCCTTTTGAATTAACATTAACCCATATCCAACCGTGACGCCAACCTCAGGCAATTTTGCTATGCAGCGAAAACTTATATAGCATAAATAACTACTTCGAAAAATTTTTTCAAAAATTGACCATGATAAATACAAAAGTGTCATCGTCAGTTTAAACTGACGCTAGCAGCGGCCGGCTACATGTTTTACAAAAAACAAAACTACTTAAAATGATGTATTGGCGACGGATATCGATCAAAACAACCTATATTTCGTAATTACTGTCCACATATCGTCACGTTCCGTTTACTGTCAACTGCCGCTATACAAATCGTCTAAATAACATACAGTCAGTTTTTCGGTAGCAATGGTCAAAATAGCTATATTTGGATCTAAGCCATATGAAATTTCTTGAAGCACTCCGGGTGAAGTCCAACATTGCACTTTTCGCAAGCATAAACCGATGTCCCTTTGCACCCGTCGGCGGCGCAATTCCGCTGCTTGCCCTTGACGACCCAGTGCGCCATTCCGTCAAAACGGACGGCGTTTTGCACTCTACGCTCTGGCCCTCGGGCAACCGGAAACACCTTAACACTTCGACCCTCAGCATTCTGCTTCAAATACGCGTCTACAATGCTCCGACGGAACCCAAGACTATCCAAACGCTTCTCGACCGTGTTGACATCTTGTTGGCGATAAAGCTGGAAGGCATTCTGGACTGCAACGTCGACGCAAAATCGGAAGATGGGCCACCACCACTTCTTGCTGCGATGCTGAATCATGTAGGCCGCGATATTTTGGTCTAAGCGGTCGACGCCGCCCATACCGTGGTTATACACACCCACCACGCGGGGCTGACTGACTTCAATTCTCGCACGCTCGGTCCGTGAAAACCGTTTTGCCTTTCTTGATGGCGCGGCACCTGCGTACGTTGAAGCAACGGTAACGACCTTATTGTCTCGCCAGCGCGTCAAGCAGATCTCCTCCATTTCATCCACCACCGTATCAAACGATCCCCGGGGCTCATTGGACATTTCCTTCTGTTCCTTCAAAGGAGCTTTGCCCGTTCGGTTGGGCCGGATTGTGCCCGTTGCGGCGATACCATCGTCTAGAAGCATTTTTAGGAGTGGCAAACTAGTGAAAAAATTGTCGAAAATGACATGATAATGTGGACCTTTTGGCAGGTTGGTGAGTAGAGTGGTGACGACCGACCCACTAAGCCCAAGGACCTTGTCCGTTGTACCAGCACCCATATACGGGAAGAACTGAATAGCATACCCCAGCCGCGTGGCAGCGACCCACATCTTGAACCCGAACTTGATAGGTTTGCCATGAATATACTGTTTCCCGCTGTGCCGTCCATAGTAAGGTACCATTGATTCATCGATGCTGATTATCTGTTCAATTGGATAGTTCTCCACACAGTTTTTGTTCACGGCGTTAATGAGCGGTCGTACCTTGGCAAACTTATCGGACTTGTCCAAATTATTATTATTCGCAAGATGCAGATTTTGCATGATGGAGTCGAATCGATTCCTGGACATTGCTGATGAGACAGCCGTGTTGTGTGTATCGTCGGCCATCTCCCAGTACATCGGCCGGCGAGGCAAATCGACGTATCCGCTGATCAGCAAAATAGCCAAGAACAGCTTGAGAGTCGGAACGTCTATTTCCATTTGGTGACGTCCTTGTGATATGGCATACCGCCGGGTTTCCTCACAAATAAGCTCCATGATATCAGGAGTGAAGAATCGCTCGAAAAGCGCAAGCGGGGACTCGTTTTGGGGATTGTTGGCCGGAAGCATGGCGTTCCATGGGAATTTCTGGCTGACCGCTGGAGGAAGATCCTTGTGCAGCCATTTAGTCAGGACAGTTGGCTTACGTTTCTTCGGAGCCGTCGGGGCGTCGATAGTATCACCTCCAAGGTCACAGTCCTCGTCGCTGGAATATTCCTCTTCGATCCCGGCAATGACAACATTTCCTGTTGTCTTCTGGACCTGAAAAAGAAGAACCTGTATTCGTTATATGGACGCAGAAAGTAATGGGACTATCGTTCAGTCGGTTTTATATTCTATAGCTGTTGTAGATGGAATCAGTGTCATAATAGAACTTTGATATGGCAACAAAACAAGCGAAACCATGCATGGTAAAAATCCTTTCCAAATTCTTTCCAAATAAACGGTGGTAAAATATACTACTTATAGAACACAATAGTAACAATATATTTTTTAATCTTATTGTTGTACCGTAAGAGTGGTTGGTGCCAGGAGCTGGTCTCGGTTCAAGTTGCTGATGTTAGCGGATTCGTCGTCGCCCGAATCTTCGTCAGAATGGTCGCCGTGGGGTTGGACTGGCGGTTGCAGGATAATCTCGGCGCCAACAACGTTTTCTATCTCAGAATCCGACATTTCCTCCAGATATTCAATCGCCTGATGAACGTTCATCCTAAAACAGTAAATTGTTGCAGAGTCCACTATATCCCAGAATTTCGGTGTATTCAAGACTTCAAATAATATACAATACTCTATAATTTAAGTATAAAGTGACAGTATTGGCCATCAAGTACGCAAATTTTCTTGATTTTGCCCGCCGAACAACGATTATTAACCATCTAAAGACGCTTTGAACATTTTGCGAAACATGTACCCGCCCGCTGCTAGCATCAGTTTAAACTGATGATACAATATTGGTCCATATGGCCAATTGGGTAAACTTTTGTGGAGCTAGCCAACATTGCTTGTTAAAAGAGTTCTAATACTACCTTTTAAATACAGAAACTATATTTTATAAACATATTTGTACTTACTTTTGTGTGTTGTGCCTCGGCATAATGGAAAATGGCAAAATTTTACTATTATGTTATTTAATGTAACAGAAAATCTGAAATATAGTAAAAATATTTATAATCATGCAATGATTACAACGGCTATACCATTGCAATTATTGCCCAGTTAGAATGAGGGTGGAATAATGAATAGTGGCAATGTGGTGTGTATTTGAACAGCCATCAGTTTAAACTGACGCTAGCAGAATAACAGAAGATTCTATATGCCTTTTTTGTATAAAACTATTAACTTCTATCAAATGAATTTAATCCAGTCTCGAGATATATACTCCTAAAGTTTGTTGAAAAAGGATGTTATTAACTACACCGTGTAATTCATTTCCGTTATAGCTGCTATTGTAGGGACACGACAGTGTCCCTATCATATGTTTTGTGCCAATACTGGTGCATTTTTTAAAGAAGTTTTCTGGAATTTTTTGAAAACCGGCGCTTACTTTCTTTTGGAGATATACCTTTTTAAAAAGTAAAGTTTGGTCTGCATCGGAAACAGACAACGTTGGTTATTTATTTTTATTATTTCGCCCTAAGCGGCATAAGATTTACTGCACGAACGGAGCGCATTAAATTAAGGAAAATTTTAAGAACACGGATTTGAATAAATAAAGCTTTATTTTTGAAGCCGCGTTATATTCCGCAAGTGCATTCTCAGGTAAATAGAATGGGCACATACATGTCCATATTGTTTCGCTTCCTGTCATAATTCAAACTTATGTTTATTTCGTTTTCGAGACAACGAACTAAGAAAAGATTTACCTTTATTTTATTGCTGAACAATAAAATTTTTCTATAGCTAGCTACATGGCTACCAAATGCTTGCCATATAGCTAGTTTTTTATTTTACTGCAAACTGAGTTACCGTTCTTGCGTCGTCTCGGGGGCCGGGGCTTCGGCGCATTGGGGTTAGCGGCGCTTCGCGGCGGACCACACCTCGGGGGGGGGGCGCGAAAGCTGCGCCTCCTTGGTGGCACGGATAGGGTACGGGCCCTACCCGGGGGCGGGTTGCGTCAGCAAGGATGGAGTTGCCCCGCCTCGGGCTTGGGTATGCGCGGCCCCTCCTCCGGGGGCGGGGTGAGCGTCACCAAAAGCGGAGTTGGGCCGCCTCTGTCGGTGCGGGGGGTGGGGTTTGTACCTCAGAGCGTACTGCAGCGCCTCGGGCGTTTGCGGCATCTCGACGCGGCGAGACTTCGGTGAGATGATAATTTGGGGGCGTGCAGCGCTTCGAAGAATGGTGCGAAAACTGTGTGGATGCGACGACTCCGGTGGTTACGTTGCCTCAGGACGGTGCGGCACGTCGGATGGGGCGTGGGGAACCTTTTGGGGAAGTGCTACGCCTACGGAAAGAATGCTGGGCATCCCACTAAATGCGGCGCTCGGGGCGAGTTGTCATTTGGACGGAGATTCCTTGAGAATGGGGATAAAATTTAGGGACATGGGAATCCCTACACCATGGTGGGCTAGAATCCCAAGGTTAAATTTCATAAAGGCTTGTTTTCAGCGGACGCAATTTCACGAAAAACGATGGTGATGATAGTTGTGCAACAGAGACAGCGCTTGAGCTCACTCTGTCTGTGTTTGTCCATCGTGAACAGGTTCACTGTCAAACACAGCTGTAGAGACATACCCATCGCCGTAGGGACACGCCCGATAGACGCGCAGACAATCAGCCACGGGCCCTGCCTGATCTGTTGGGTATTTAGACTCTCAAGTATTCAGAAGAAAGCCAGCCTCTAGATACTTGCGGCGAGAATCGGTGTTTCTTTTCCGGTCCCAAACATGGCAACAAGTGGTCGATGATCTGTGACCAACGTAAATTTCCTTTCATAAAGGTATTGGTAAATTTCTTTAATCCGAAGATAAGTAGCCAGTGCTTCCTTATGAATGTGACTGTAGTTCTTTTGGGATTCATTAAGAATTTTTGAGACGTTGCAAATTGGCCGCTCGCTTCCATCTGGATAGCGGTGAAATAATACTGCACCAATTCCAACGTTGGAAGCATCGCAAGCAACTCCTAATGGTATTGATTCGTTATAATGAACCAGCACGTTTTCAGAGGAAAGAAGCTGCTTTAGTCGATCGAATGCAGATTGTTGTTCTGCGTCCCATTTCCAGTAAGACGGAACAGTGGATCGGAAATTGTAGCCAGGTTGGTAGGGAGGAACTTGGCGTAAAACTGTACCGAGCCCAAGAATGCTCTCAGACTGGACACGTCTTGTGGTGCCGGTAATTTGAGGAGATCGTCGACCTTTGGTCCGTTGGCGATTCCTTCTTTCGACAGTAAGTGTGCAAGATAGTCAACCCACGGTTGTGCAAACTGACATTTTTACAGTCGGTAGCGGAGTCCTTTATTATCTAGACGCTGAAGTAATCGTCGGAGATTCCGCAGATGATCATTAGCATCTTTGCCACTGACCAAGATGGCATCCAGATAGACAGAAATACCAGGTAGATCTTATGTAAGCTGATTCATGGTTTGCTGAAAGTAACCTGGAGCGGACTTGATGCCAAACGGCAATCGTTTTTGAAGAAGCACACCTTTGCGTGTATTGAGAGCAAGTTTCCTTTGACTTCTTGGGCCTAGTTTGATCTGGTTATACGCATCGGCCAGATCAGTCTTTGTAGACCCGTATCCACCTCCTAGTTTACGCATGAGATCCTCCGGAAGAGGTAGCGGGTGTCGATGGTCTTTTAGCTGCCGGTTTATACTGATAGAATACTCACCACAAACACGCAATGCAGGCTTAGTCTCACCTGGACGAAGTGCCTTGCGAACGGGAACAACTGGCGTGCCGTGCTCATTGAACTGAGTCGGCTCCCAAATTCCTTTGGCAATGCCGCTTTCGTACGCTTTCTTCAAATCGGCTTGGATGGCAAAAGGGACCGGTCTTGCTTTGCAGAAAATCGGGTGGGATTGTCGCTTCAATTCGACTTCTAGTTCAAAGTCTTTAAGGCATCCCAGTTCTGACTTCCAAAGGCTGGGGAATTCTTCGCAGAGTTCTTTGCATTGGTCTCGTTAGTTCATGTCAGCCTTGAAATGACTAAACACTGCCATTGCCTTATCCACGGAGATTCCCAACTGTTTGGTTGCCTTTCGTCCCAAGAGGTTCAAGTCGGGAATGTCGATTACCATAAATCGAACGTCACAACCAAACTCTGACCCTTGGCAACGAGTATTCCTAACGAAAGTGCCTTTCACTGGCAAATCTTGTTTGCTGGCGGTCTCATAGCGGCAGCAGGGGTTGTCTAACTTCGGCCGTCCCAACCTATGCCAGTAGACAGTGGATATGAAATTACCTGTAGTGGCAGTATCCAGCTCAAGCACGCACCGTTTTCCATGAATCTCTAGTGGTACTTCAAGCTTTGGCGTATTGCCGTGGGATTCCTTGACCGAGTTGATGAATTCAATTCTTTTCACTGAATTTTTGCTTGCCCTTGATGTGGAAAGCTTCTTTTTGCAACAGACCTTCTCCAAATGACCGTTGAGATTGTAGTGGTTGCACTTATCCTCTTTGAATCGACAATCGTTTGCCTTGTGGTTCGGTTGACTGCAGCGCTAACAGGATACCTTTGTCTTGCCCGAATCACTGAAATTCTCTGAGGATTCCATTGCATGGGCCTTGTGATGCTGCTTCACCTTATTTACCGGCTTTGGCTTGGAGCCGTGGACGGTTTCTTTGGCGACTTTAGAGGCATCTTCCGTTTCAGTTGCGATTTGAATTGCGCGAGCGAAATTCAGTTCGTCGTCTTTGATCTTGAAAAGGGCCTTGAGAACGGCTTCATTGTTGATAGAGCAAATGAAGCGAGTGCGCAATGCCTCGTCCTGGGGGTCCTTAACAGACGCAAAGTCGCACGTTGCAGCCTCTTGGCGAATGCGCGTTGCCAGTTCCTGAATTGTTTCGCAGAGTTTGCGCTGCATATCGCTCCAGAAGTTGAATCGTTCCCGGACGATGAAACGTTTTGGATCGAACTGATCCTTCATGAAGGCGACTATTTCGTTAAACGTCAGTTTGTTGATATCAGTAGGAGGGTCTTGTGAGCCGCGAGATTAACCAATAGCTTGTACGTTGTGGCTGATTGGTTCGTAAGAAATACTTGGGCTTTCTTATTGTCCGAAACAGAATGAGCGCCCAGGAAGGTACAGAACCTAGCGTAATAATCGGTCCAAAGTTCAGACGTTGAATCAAAAGGAGGGAAGATCGGAGTCGCCGAGGTGACCGTTGAAGTAGAAGTTAAAGTCGTACCTGACGTGATCTTCCCAAGTATACTTTCGAATCTTGTCTGATCGTCTTTCCGTTGTTGCTCCATCTTCAGCATCATTTCTTGTTGTTGCTGAAGTTGTTGCTGCATGAGTACAATCAGGTCCTTGAATTCGGCCATGATGCGATGACTTCGATCTTGATCAATCCGTTGACTATATGGCAGTCCATCGTAGTGTTGAACAAGATCCTACTCAGTGCGCCAGAAAGCTTCTGTTATATTCCCAGAGGCGTAGATCCACGTTGAGTTGTAGAAAACAGACGTTTATTGAAAGCAAACAGAAGTAAGTGAACAAAACGTAGCAAACAAGACAGTAAAAGTAACGTTGAATCGAGACAATAAGAAACGGTAAACTGAACAGTAATGAAACAGTACTTCAGCAGTAACTGAACAGTAACTCCAGTTGTGGTAAGCAACTGTCTTTAAATATAATCAAAAAATCTTCTAGAATAATCATGACATCAGTCTTCGAAATCCGTAGAACATTCTAGAAGGATCGAGATGCCGTCACTCCACGTGTGAGGATGTCCTCGTACAT
>JASANE010028982.1:0-31611 GCA_030248225.1 Trileptium ribeirensis | reverse complement strand
ATGAAGCAGCCACTGGACAAAAGGATAAGGTAAGTAACAATAAAGAAGAGATGACTTTTAGACGCTTTGACTGTAACGTTGTAGCCTCAGTTTATTATAACATTGGTTCTCAGATTTAGTATCATGTAGCATCATTTAGTTGAACCAAGAGTTGAACTAAGAGTTGACGATAGTTTCTTGAGAAGAGTATAACACTCCTTGCCGTCAGTAATGCTACTTTAAGTCTTGTGTTTGATTCTGAGGGCTACATTACAGTTTTCGATGCAATAACCTAAGTTTATGATCATGTCTTTATATCAGCTTTAGACTACGTCTTATGCGTGATACTGCCGTTCCGCATGCCCTTTACCAACAAGTCTCTGTCATAACTATATAATCTCTCGTTCATTTTCAAATTTTTTGGCTTTCGTTATAGAATGGATTAGTGATACGATATTTGATTTTACATTTCCACATTTATATACATACAGAAAAACATGCAATTTAAGCATTTCAATTAAAGATGTAGCGATATAAATATCTAGAATACTCCATGACTAATTTGTATTTTTACTTATTTAAATAGGTCTGGAATCATACAGCACGTTGTAATGTTAATGGAGCCCGAAATGCAGCTTGATCAAGGTAAATTCCAAACCCAGCAGCGAGCTCAAGAAGAAGCTTTGAAGAAGCAAGAAGCGACTTCAACAGCTCCGTTATCACAAGCGCCGAAAACAGCAACATCATATAAATCACAAATGGCTACAACGACCACAGCAGCAAAGGCGCCGAAACCGGGAGCCGATAAACCCAAGAAACAGAAAAGCGGATTCTTTGGAGTAATTGAAAGAATTTGTTCGCATATTTTATCATTATTAAAAATATAAAAGATTTTGTCACATATTAACGGTCATAATCACGAAGAACCGGCGGAATAACCATTACAAATAATAACCTATAAATTCTTATTTTATAGGAATGACCTATAAATTCTTATTTTATAGGAATGACCTATAAATTCTTATTTTATAGGAATGACCTATAAATTCTTATTTTATAGGAATGACCTATAAATTCTTATTTTATAGGAATGACCTATAAATTCTTATTTTATAGGAATGACCTATAAATTCTTATTTTATAGGAATGACCTATAAATTCTTATTTTATAGGAATGACCTATAAATTCTTTATTTATAGGAATGACCTATAAATTTTTATTTTATAGGGAAAAAATTTATCACCAAAAACAGCTCTCATAACTGCTTTGACAGCTGTTGTCTAACGCTGTGACTGCCATAAATCCCTCACTACTGACATTTCGCTGAACATGGATGATTACATGTATTTATCTGGACCACTCCGTCACTGAGTTTTTCAACTCGAAACTTAGTTGTAATTCTCATTCTTAAATCAAGCTGAATTGATTTTAAAGATTTCATTAGAGCATCGATTTTGACATACTATTCATGTACACGTGTTAAAGCAACAAAAATTATACATAAATGTTGCACATAATATTTTTGAGCTTTTGCTTCATGTTTGAGCAAGTGCACCATGAACAATTTAATTTATTTAATTCGTCAGAACCATTTTCTTCGTTATGAATTGATTTTGGAACATGACGCGATTAAAAGAGTAAAATTTAGAATATTAGTATTAAAAATAAATTGAAATATATATTGAAAATGTTTGTTAAATTTAAAACAAAATTTATGAAAACAGAAAAATAAAAAAGGCAATTCGTACTTTACGGATGTTTGATAAACGGATTATGTTAACAGCATGTAATGCAGAGCGTTAACTCAGTTACTTGCGGTACTTACGGTAGATGTGCACGTATATTGCCTTTTGTAAACTGAAATCCACAGGAACAGAAGAACAGCTACAAAATTGATTAGTGATCTCCATATATAGATGTATCTATTACATGAGGGGATCAAAGTGCGATTCAACGCGGCTACAACAGAAGTGAAATATAAATTTATTCACGAGGTACGTCTACTGCTGTATAGCAAGTGAATTTAACAAGACTATCAGAACTTTTTCAATGTATATATATGATCGCCAAAAATCAACATGCAATGATTTTATACCGGCTTGAACGCTCTCATTTTACTTAAGTAATTAATATATGTTTATTATTAAACTAATATGTATTCAATGTTTTATAATACACCTCAAAATCGCCCGGTGGCCACCATTAAATATAGCACAGTCTTACAATAGGAAGTCGAAGGAGTAAGAATTCGGCATTTTTGGCTGATGAATTTTACGTCATACAAAGTCTTCATATGTAAATCGATCAAATTTTCAAACAAATACCAGCCTGAAGGATTTACTCATATTAAATTCTAATCTTAGTGAGAGAAGCTTCTTGCAGTCATCCTTCCATTAGCTAGACCAGAAAATGCCTTGTCGGCCGACCTTTGTCCCCTCAATCAGCCGTTGGTTCATCGGGTGACCGATTTGCCATCGGTCAGACGTTTAACACCGGTTTTGAAATTTAACTCTCTTCTGGCCGTTTGACGTCAAAGCCGTCTTGTTGTCTAACACTAAACAGTTATACAACATTTCAGTACCTGTGAACTTAACCCAAATCTGATTTCTTTCTGAAAAAAAATATTTGTCAAGTCTTAGTTTATACTCAACGAACGCTATAACATTTTCAGGTAACACCCGAAGATCAAGCCGTAGCCGAGGGTCTTGATACCAAGAAGTTTGGCGAAATACCCGTTTAACATCCGAAATGCTACGCGGTATGGCTGCCGGACCAGCCGATCAACGTGAAGTGATGCATTATCGGTATCACACCGAAGATAAAAATGTCCATCCTGCTGCACAACAACTTCTCGCTGAATTGGCCAATACAGCAATGCAAGGACCCGAACGTTTACTGCTCGACCAGCGCGTGCTCAGCCGTCGGAGGTTCCTTCACGATCTCATCTTTTTTGCAGTAGGATATAAGCATTTTGGCATCATTCTGTGTGGTATTATCGGATAGGCTTTGGTTGGGTCAATATGATTTCAGATCAAGGCAGCAAGTAGCGAACTCAGTCGAACGTTTACGGTGAGATTAGCTCACGACCGTTTACCGATGTCGTGAACACCATATGAGCCCTTTCCCAGTATAAAATGAAGTAGTTGTAGAATTAATATGTATCGTATGCGATAAGACTAATATGAGCTTATTTAGTACTGAGTTTAGATGTTAATTTTATTCGCCGTTTTGTCTATTACTATTAGGACCTGGAATAATTGCTAGATTTAATATATACCTGATTTTAGATCTCAATGGTTTTTTTTTTACAACAAGCCATTAATGAACGCACTGATGTTTCTAAAAATTTGAAAGTTGTATTTTTTTTGTAAATGTTTACTGAAATATTACTAGTGCTGCCTCATAATCATTATAATTAGTGTGTCGCAATCGAGGATACTACGGTTGCAGCGTCACCGTTGTGAGTGCAATCTGTAAATTGTCCGACGTTCAAAATAGTAAAACGGAACGTTCAATATAAGCTATTCTCAATATATATCGGAATAAACTTACTAAAACGATCACAAAATAAAACAAAACTGTGACTGATATAGACCCGTATAAGAATATGTTTAGACTATTAATGTAGAATTTTGTCTTTATTTCCGATCAATCCAAATGAATTGTAGTAAGACTGTATGAGAACAGTGCCCACACCATAAAAGCCCTCTTGAAGACCCCTTAAAAGATATAACTTTTAAGTTGGCGTATAACCAGCAGTATCATATTCAATGGACCAGAAACCTTCAATGGACAAATCTAAACAACCTGAAAGCAATTCATGTCTAACAGAATAGAAGACAGACTATATTCAGAAAATACCGAAGTTAAGTCAAAAATTCTTGACTCCCTTAGAAATTAAGATAGGCTAGACCCTACGATAACAAAACCATCGTATTTAATATGCGTTATAACCTACTGAAAGGTTAATATCTATGCTTGAAAGTTCAAATGACGTATAAACCGAAATCTGGAAAATCGGTTATATGACACATTATTGACGAACCAATTAAGTCCACAACAGTACAGATAGTGATAGCAAAAAAGCGGTAATAGGCTAAGTCGTAAATATTGATTCCAGATTGTGTTCTTTGTTTTTCGTCTGACATCTATTATTGGTAGATATGGTCAGCGAAATGGAGGTAAAGCCTGGAAAAGAATCTTTAAAAACCATTATTTTCGCCATTTTGAACGGGAAGACTGAGTAAGACCCCTTAGTGTTATCGTCATCACTTTTGTTATGGACCAACGGATTTCTCGAAATACTTCCACAAAATCAATTATGAGTTAAGATTATTTCTCCTAGCGACCTTGGTGGAAATTGTGCTCTCTTAACTAGTTCCGTTATAACGAGAAAATTGCTTTAGGATCAAGTTTTAAAATCAGTTGTCAAACGATGAGTGCTGATACGCTTAAAAGTTTTGCGGCTGAAAAATCAATGAAAACTGTTCGTGAAGATGATAGTGCATCGGTGCGTACAGCAAATATAACAAAATCAGTCGTTAGCTTTGCTGCAACCGATAATGCTGAAAAAATTCGCTATCAAAAACTGTTGACACGACTACAAAAAGACAAAGATACAATGAATGATCCAGAGAAGCGAGCTGCGATTGAATTGCTCAAGAAAGCGGTTGAAGCAAAAGATCCAGCTAAACAAGAGTTGACCGCAGAAGAATATGAAAAGGTCGCATTTTCAAATAGGGTTTTTCAGCTAGTACCGTTTGGCCTTTAATGCACTAAATTCGACAAAATGCACAATTTTTTTTTGTATAAAATCTACAACTTTATAGGAAAGAAGGATAAGCTATTATGCTATTTTGCAGTAATGATATAGGCTTTTAGTTGTGCTATTTTTGGCTACGGTAAAAGTTCTGCTGTTTGTTTGCTGTATATACTATATTCATAGTGGTTAATATATTGGCGCATTTATTACCTAGTTTGGCAATATGATATCCGATCATTGTTTTGTTTTGGGTTTTTATTTTATTTACTCATAACTTAAATTGCAGTTTTTACGGTCATTGAGAATTCGCCGACAGAGGCACTAGCATATAAACTGTATCACTATTATGCCGAGCCTCCGTTGGGCCGTCAGTTACGGATTACTCTATTTTTGTACCAAATCCACATCGTTATATAACAGAAGGATAACCCACAATTCTTTTTTTTCAGCAAACATATTATCCCATAGTTGTGACTCTTTGATTAGTTTGGCAATGTTCATGGCAAATGTGCAACGCCAACGGTCCAAGCTAACTTTACACTGTTTCCGAATCATATTCTTATGACAGTTAAATGATTAGCTGTTTTATTACATAGCTAGTGTTTTATACTTTTCTGCTTAATTTGTTTCCTCGTTTGTTTTTCATATAAAACATGAATTTAAATTTGATTTTTGTGGAAGTTGGGATTTCGCCTGCCGAGTAGCCTCTGTATAAAAGTATGTTGAAGTAAAGCAAATTGGTTGAGGTTAAACAAATTCAAGCTCCTAGAAATTTATTCAAAAGCATTACACTGACTAATTTTGGGACACTGATCCCGAAAATGAAGTTATTTTGCTTGCAGGGCCACTTAACAATAACATAACGAAACAGAGACTACTTTATTGTATGGCTTCATCGTATGACGTTAGCTTGTCATTCAATATGTCGCAGCTGGAGTGCAGTGTGGGGGAATGAGGAACGACATTACTTTGCTGTTAAAACGGTTTTTTGTTATAAAAAAGGCGTCTCCAAGGTGAAGGGAGGAGTGTGGCCGGCCCCGACTTTTTCCTGAGAAAAGTGAAAAAAATTAACTGATGGGTTATAACAAAACAACTGTGAACAACCACTCCCCCCACTTTTTGCGAGACCAGGCTACCTACCTGGGATCCCAAACCTCTGACATATATGCCATTTATTTTACTTTATGATCTGTATCTCTATATACCACGAAAACGGGATTTTTTGTACGAGGTTACTGGCGGTCTCGGTAAAAATATGCCTATATTACTAAAAGACACCTAAAATTCAACTGTGTCCAGCGTTGGTTTAACAAACACTTTGGTATCCGCTGGCGGGCTGTACTCTCGGGCATCGGCTGCAGGCCGCGGGAATACAAATTTACTTGGAAATTCCTGAACTCGGCCCTGTCTAGCTACGCACGGGCAGGTAGCGAACAGCGAGCGCGGAGCAACGTGTTTGTTAAACGAACGCTGGACACAGTAGCATTTTATGTGTATTGAGATATATAGGCGTATTTGAAGTCAGGCCTCCAGTGACCTCGTACAAAAAATCTAGTTGTCGTGGCATACAGTCACACAGATAGCAAAATAAAATAAATAACATATATGCTCGAGATCAGATGTCCCATTGGGTCAGCTGGGTCCTCAGGGTGGTTGGTCGGGCTTCACCTACCAGAGGGGATCAGCGGTAGGCGCGGAGGTGTGATGCGTGCGTCGGCGCCGTGCCGCCTATGTGTTTGGCGCCTGTGGTGTCACCTGAAGCGGGGGCGGGGGACCTATCATGGCATCGACTACATACGTGCCGAACGAGGTAGGACGTTTCAGGAGAGATATCCATGGCTGCCTCTTTTGAGCATGCATGACAAATAAGCATTATACATAACCAGGGCCGTCGCAAGCTCTTCAACAAAGGTTTTACGGGAACACAATAACCACAAAAAGACTATAGTCATAATAAATGCACTAGAAACACAATAGTACTGACACACGAATAAATATCCAAGGCATAGGTGAAAATAGAAAGATAGATGGCTACCCCTAAGTATCGGATATACTAAACCATGCTTCAAAGCCTCCCCACCAAACCGTTTTTCTTTTGCGAGCAATCGAACGATCGACATGTCAGAAATTTAAGCGAGGTAAATTTTTAAGGCAAAATAGATAGAAAGGAGAAAATCATAAGATAAACTTAGGGAGCGCGATCCAACATGTTATTTGATGAAAGCGCACAAATCGGGAACAAGTCCCTTACGCAAATCGCATTCGTACATCATGTACCCCATGTCCACGGTCTCTAAACTGTCAGTACAAGATAGAATTCTGACCGCGAATTTTTGCGCGATTAAGTTCGTGGTTTTGCCAAAAGAACAACCATCTAAGGCAGACTCACCCAACGTCTTTGCTACTCAGCCATATTGTTTCAAATATTTCTACTACTTATTATATCCAAGCGACGTGACTGATTTCTCGAAAAATATAGATTCTTTTTTTTGTTGTCAAATTTTAGGTTGTTAGCGCTATCAGCAAAGATATGCTTGTTCCAATTGCATCAGCAAATCGTGTTGTTGATAAATTAGCCGCAGCCGGAACAATTGAAGCTGATCAGAGTGCGAAAGCGAAATCTGATATTAAGCAAGCGATTGGTAATCGAAAAGGTACGTTTTTGACCTGAATTATGCAGCGTTTACGTTATAAAGGACACCCATGTGAAAGTTTTGTCCAACCTGAGTGTCTCTTCCACCATCAATTATATGGTGTCTTGGACACCAAGGTGTTTCTGATCGCATTTTGAAATAGTATACATAGGCAGTGTTTTGTTGGTAATAGTATGGTGTAGACTACACCATAAATTTTATATGGTGTTAGCTACACCATGATGTTATTTACACGCAATATATAATGGGTTTTTGTATGGTGTCCTTGACACCGTCAGTAAAAAAACAATTAAGTAGACTAAGACACTATAGCTACGTTAATGGTGTCTCATATACCATCTGTTGCATTACATAGTGTGGGTATATACCGTATACCACTGGATATGTAAGATACAACTCTAGGAACAAAATTTTCACATGAGGGGTCCTTTATAACGTAAACGCCGCATTAGCCGACATACAATTACCCCTGGAATTGTTGATGCCAATACAATTTGAATCCATGTCATTTAAATTTAAAATCTAATTAATTTATTTGGTACTCGATGTTTTTTCGTTGAATCACGACGGTGATATTTCTTTTCTAGCAGAGTCTGGATGCAGAAACGAAGTATTTGTCAATTTTTAGGGCTGCAACGTAATATCTCAAGCGAGGCTATTATAATAGCTACTAAAGTTGCTATAGTTAACTGGATACTTATTTTGAATAGTCATATGTTTCGTTGTCCTGCGAACCCATTGGTTAAGCGTGATTTGAATGGCACAGAACGTATGTATGTCGACTCGTTGATATATATCTTATATATTATTGTATGTATGAATGCGTGTGTATTAGGTAAGGTCTGTTAAATCTTAAGCAACTCCGCTTCCAACCTGTAATCTCTGTATATCTCACAGTTTTCAGAAGTAATAAACTCATCAAATAGATTTTCTCACTAAACACATTGCTAATTCAACAATATTAGTACTTATTTATAATTGAATAGTTATACTGACAGTCCACTGGACCCTCTCAGCAATTTAAAGGCTACCATATATTCTCAAAATGTAATACCGATATTGAATGTCGTTGATAACTTTTATTACTGTTTTCTTTATATTTTCATGGTATAAGATCCGTTTTAAATTCCATGACGGTCATCAGACTGTATAACCAAATGATTTCTGACCGAGAGCTGTTATAATTTCGATGAGGTGTAGTAAAGTTATTGTTGCCTTGCTAGTAGTAAGGGTTGCGCTCAAATTTGGAAGTGAACTAAGTGGATGTGTGGGCTCAGTTGTTATACGGTTTTGTACCCATGAGTAAAGAGCATCTCAGGATACGGTTTTGTACCCAAATCAGCGATATGATGGTACGTTCTCAAAATATGAAGCACGCCGTGTCGACCTGTGGGGTGTGATTTTGTACATGTCATTTAATTTAATGTATCGATAAGTTTGTATCAGTACCAGCGTAACAATTTCTATAGCACCGTTTTCAAATTACGAAGCAGATCGTGACAAGCTGTGGGATGCGGTTCAATAGATGTGGATTGATTGGATATAGCGATACGATTGTATTAGTATGAACGTAACAATTTTAATACCACAATTGTCAAATTAAACAACAGTACTGCGCATAGTATGTTCAATATATTATACGAAACTAGCATCCAGAATTCTATGACATGTATCAAAGGATAATACTTGTGTTTCTAAGTTTCTAACTCATTCCGCAAACGATAATTAGTCTCCGTTAATCCAAAGAAATATAAACGTCTAACTTATGAAAATTAATGAAACAACAAAATTAGAAAATAAATTGGGTAATTAATGATGACCTCCAGGCAATTTTTATTAGAATTGTACAGGTTCGATTGCTACCTCTACGTAAAATTAATGAAACAACAAAATTAGAAAATAAATTGGGTAATTAATGATGACCTCCAGGCAATTTTTATTAGAATTGTACAGGTTCGATTGCTACCTCTACGTAAAATTAATGAAACAACAAAATTAGAAAATAAATTGGGTAATTAATGATGACCTCCAGGCAATTTCTATTAGAATTGTACAGGTTCGATTGCTACCTCTACGTAAAATTAATGAAACAACTAAATTAGAAAATAAATTGTGTAATTAATGATGACCTCCGGGCAATTTTTATTAGAATTTTACAGGTTCTATTGCTACCTCTACGTAAAATTAATGAAACAACAAAATTAGAAAATAAATTGGGTAATTAATGATGACCTCCAGGCAATTTTTATTTGAATTGTACAGGTTCGATTGCTACCTCTACGTAAAATTAATGAAACAACAAAATTAGAAAATAAATTGGGTAATTAATGATGACCTCCAGGCAATTTCTATTAGAATTGTACAGGTTCGATTGCTACCTCTACGTAAAATTAATGAAACAACTAAATTAGAAAATAAATTGTGTAATTAATGATGACCTCAGGGCAATTTTTATTAGAATTGTACAGGTTCGATTGCTACCTCTACATAAAATTAATGAAACAACTAAATTAGAAAATAAATTGTGTAATTAATGATGACCTCCGGGCAATTTTTATTAGAATTGTACAGGTTCGATTGCTACCTCTACGTAAAATTAATGAAACAACAAAATTAGAAAATAAATTGGGTAATTAATGATGACCTCCAGGCAATTTTTATAAGAATTGTACAGGTTACCTCTACGTAAAATTAATGAAACAACTAAATTAGAAAATAAATTGTGTAATTAATGATGACCTCCGGGCAATTTTTATTAGAATTGTACAGGTTCTATTGCTACTTCTACCTAAAATGAATCCTCAATCAAACTGTCTAAATGGGGAGATCCAATAATTAACCGCCGTTAACACTGCAGAGGCAATTTTAATGGAAAAAATTATTGAAGGGTTATATATTTAGGTAAAGCTACGAGTCGGTAAGCTTTTGGGTAAAACTTGAAATGTTGTAAAATTGTGTCATGCATCAAATTATGATTACGCTGGATTACTATTGTTATCAGTGCTGTATTTAGAAGAATTGCTAGCCAAAACTGGTTGTTTGTTTCGAAATGAAAAACATATTGCACATACATTGGGATACAGCTATTTGAAAATATGTTGTATACTGAGAGAACTCTTGTCGGTAGAAGCTAGGTATTTCATTGACTATTAATACGTACATTTGGCACTTTCAGGACTTCAAACAAAGGAGCTTCAAGGAATTATCGGCAAATACAGCACGACTCCTGTTACTGATAAAAGCATTGTTGTTCAGTGACGTGGTACGTTTCGCCTGGTTTCATAGTGTGGTCAACGCTACGGCATAATCTTTGTTGGTGGACAAATTTACGAGCTTTTTTGTCGCATATTGCACTGCTCTGCCTAAAATTCAAACCGACTTAAGGAATCTCGTATATCGAGCGCTTGACCGTTTGTCGAGTGCTTCATTATGGGTACTACTGCGCCGAAGAGCTATTTTTTGACAATTCAATTATATTTTATTCAACTGCGCCCTTGGTTCGTTTTAGATAAGTTAAGGCGCCTAAACTTTTTGCTGCAAGCATATTTTTTACATTTTTTGCAAGTTTGAACATGTGAACAGTGTTCAAACTTTTCATGAATATTTGTGAAGCCAATCATGGACGAGATGTATTACCTGAAAAAGTTTTAGCTCAAATTTTGGTTTCAAATTTTGAAATTTCGCAATTTTCACTTGAAAATCACCGTCAAACTTTGATCAAAATTTGAGCTCAAATATGTGCAAAAAGTTTGAACGTGTGAACACGCTTTAATTTTACATGTTCTGGTGTCACTTTAGAAAATTATTGAAGGAGGTTGAATTTTTTAGAACGTCGGATACCGTGCTTTAATTGAGCTTCTGATTATCTTGAGTTTAGTTCACACTTTCAAACTTTCAGTTCAAACAATAAATTTTGATGCAAAGCATTATTGTTTTTTTGCATTTCTGTTTGAACACTAATTGAAATTTTCAAAAAATACTGAAGCATCGCGGATTTGTTACAACTTAGGTGGCATAATGATTCCAAGGCAAACTAACGTGAATAAGGTCATATGGTCAGTTTTTGACAGCCTACATGAACTAAAATGTTAATTACACTACACGCCTAACTAAATAAAAGGGTAGCTTTAGACTCAAAATTTCAATTTCGAAAGTATGATTTTAGAAAATAACTATAAGTCTGCTTTCACGATGCACCTATCCGGTGATCGTATCGGAACGGACGCAATGTGACCACGACTTTAGTTTTCAGGCTTACATATTGAATTATAGTACTTTTCAATTGATATAGGCGTTATTTCTCAGATCAGATTCGTATCTGATTAGGTTCATTCTTTCGTAAAAAGTTCCATTTCTACGATACTTGATTGTTATTATACGGAAAACTTAAAAAAGATTGAACTTTGTGCAGCGTTTAAGCTAACTTTTTACTACATATAGCAGCAATGCATGTATAGTAAATGCGGATAACGAGAACTAACTGTTAAGAGACCCATAAGCTTTTAACAGCTGTAAATATAGTTACAAAGCTTTGAAACGTACGTGCAGTAAACTGCTGTTTAATAGACTTGCGGAAGGAAGAGCTGGCTCTTTAGAGACTCATAAAATTGAGTGCTCTAAACATAGCTTTAACTCTTGAAGTCATGAATTAATTTACATTTCGAGTATATGTGAACAATTTTTGGACGCCATCAGGTATCGAACCCAAACGCTCGGATGAAAGACACATTTACTAAACATAGCGTTTTTTCGGAGCTATTGCTCTGATCCTTAACGCTCCTCCTAAAGCGAGCACACAACACTCGTGTGATCATGCGGTATTCGTCGAATTTATTTATTACCATTGGGTCTATACCCTAGGTCCATACAGACATTAAATACAAAGCCATAAAATGCCGTTTTGCCAAGCTACCCCCTCCCCTTTGGTCTACGTTTACTAGAAGTTTGCTGTGACTTATCAACATTTGGCATGCACAATTGAAATAAACCTCCATGTTTGTTCGATAGCTACGAATTTCTAGCAACAAATTTTATATAATTTTTGTAAATCTGAATAATTTTTTACTATTTTTTATTAATATTACATCAGCGAACATAGATAGTCTTGGTTGAAATTTTTTATGTAGCTATATAGGTTGGTTTGACTTCAGCAACTTTCAAGTTGTATAATTGTTATTGTTTAATCCGCCAATAATATTTCCTTCAAGCATTAGGGTACCGACTACTATAACCAATTAATCCTGGTACCGGTAAATAGCCTATGCCCTATGAATTTATAGACAATAACAATCATACAACTTGATTGTTGCTGAAGTCAAACCAACAGAGCTACACAAAAACTTCAACAAGGCCAAAAGACTAGCTATGTTGTTGATTGCTGATATTATTTTAAATATTCAAATTGAATCAATGAGCAAAAAATCCTAGTGTTCCTGGCTACGCCAAAGATATGCAACACAACACATCTCAGGGATAGAGGCCGCCTGGAGAGGGAGAGTGAGGTCTTCGAGGAGGTGCTGAAAAAGGCAGATGACCATCCCCGCCCCTCCAAGGATTCAATCACCAGTTCTGGGCAATTTTTAATGGAATTTTTTAAATTTCTCGCACCCGGCGGACGGGGAGGAGGTGCGTAGCTTCCGAGGATAAGGGACCCTCAGGGAGATGTTGAGACGTAAAGGTCACAATATATTTCGGAAAACTATTTAGGACGGAAGTTGCAGGCACTCCAGTGATATATAGGACATGTATTATATAATATACTTACACACGACATGTCGTATGTAACTCTGTTGCGTACGACATGTCGTATGTAACACGGATGCATACGACACGTCGTATGTAACAAGTTTCGAGTAGATGAGCGCATTATTCTGTGAATCAGCAATCAGCAATTATTGTTTAATCCGCGAATAATAATTCCTTCAAGTATTAGGGTACCCACTATTATAACCATTTAATAAAACTCTGATATTCTGGTACCGGAAAACAGCCCTACGCCCTATGAATTTTTAGACAATAACATGTTAATGCTATAAAACGATAACTGCGTCGGCTGCTGAATTTTAATTGCTTCAAACCGTTGCACTGATTCTTAATGAAAGAGTTCCAAGTGGTCTGATTAGAGAATAGTATGCCCAAAACTGGAGCCGTAGACAAGGAGGGCAGGGAGTGGGTGCTTTTCTGCGCTTTTCCAGAAAAGCATCCTAAAGCGCTCTGTTCAATTTTCGCGTAGCAGCCCCAACTTTTGAGTGGTGCACTGCGCCCCTGCCCAAAACTTAAGGAAAAGTTGTACCAATTTTTCATGGATATCTATGTTGGCTTCCAATTTATGATATTGTGTCAGTTTGTTGATCAATTTTCTTCATGTGATAACAACAAAACCTTCGCTTCGACACTGATATATAGCGAAAAATTAAGTTAGTCCTATGCTCACCGCGCCCCGGACTACATTTATGCAGTTTCTTTTCTAACGATATGATTCCATCGAACCAGTCGTTACTTAAATCATTGTCGCCCACTAACTCGCCATTCGATCAATGATCAAATCATACGCTTAAATAATGAGTGGCGGATCTAATTCAGAGCTGCCGCGACCACGGTTTAACCAACGCTGTCTAGAAGAGGTAGTGATCCCTTTCACAATCTGTGTCCCGAAAATTGATTGGTTCTTTTGAGCACCCGCTATTGAAATTAGCAGTTGATTCTTCGTGGTTCCCGATTTTATTCAGTAGGCTATGTCATCCAAAAGATTAAAAGCTTTTGATTGAAAATCATAGTGATTTTGTTTAGTGGGCGTCGTCTTAAAGTTTTTCATGTCAATTGACTTATCGAGTACAATGTTAAGAAGAATTGCTGCGATTTACCCAACGGTCCCTACACAGCATCTAGCTACAGCGCATTTAAACGTAGTTGTTGACGAACAGTACGAGTTAAAGGGCGAAACAAAGTAAATTTTTATTAAGTTTCAAGTTTAAGGATCAGCTTATTGGAATTTGTTGCTTTATACAAGCACATTATAATAATAACTGTTGTCATTAGCAAATCTACTGCTTTAAAATTTGCTTTTTCAGGCAACTCTAGCAACGCTGTGCATAAACAATACTCTCGTCCTAAGTATCAATTTGAACTGCAATTGACTAATTTTGGAAGTGGAAAATTACTCGGAAACATCAATAAATCAGCCCCAAGTGAATATGGAAGAACCTTTAGAATATCAGAGCCATGTCTAATAGGACATATGTACTCGTAGTCTTTTAAATATCCCTAATTTGTAACGAGTTATGCTGTAGTTAGGTCCTAAAAAGACTTTAGAGAAGCAACTTACACTGTATCTTATGCGTCTTTCACACATAAGTGTGTGCACGAACTGTACACCGTAGACAAGACGTTCTTGTAGATATGACATCAATCATTGCACGCAAGCTATAAATATAGAAGTTACCATTGCTCTAGCCGCATAGTAATAGTCAGCAATATTTCACTTGACATGTGGTAATAGAAGCGCGTTGTTAGCATTTTGCGGGCATTGAAAAGCTGTTGTCTTCATTTTGCCTGCAATGGAAAGAAGTTGACTTTATTTTGCGTTAAATCGTTGCGCGACATGTGTCCGCTGTGGATTTCGTGCACGCACTTCTGTGTGAAAGACGCATTATTATGAAGCAGAGCTAACTATGCAATCATTTGATTGATGCGTATGGTCAAGCGCTTTCTGCATCGCTCACATTAAATTTGTTCGTTCTTGTCTTGATTTAATGAGAAAATTCCTTATTTGTGCCAATTTGCGTTTATATAATCAATCTTTATACGTTTTAATACGATCAAATACGTTTAATCCCTGACTTCCTGGTTCCGATTTTTGAAATTCTGCCTAAGCGGCATCACATATGTGTGAGAATATGAATATTAAATATTAATATATATAGCTTTAATAAAAATTTTATACAATGTATTAGCAATTTAAACTGATCGCCAAAAACACAATTTATTGTTGGGTACCTGTCGGCGGCACAATGTTGTTAAAAGCTTGTTTTTTGAAAATTTGCTCTAACTTTGTCTCTTACAGGAGATTTATTATTATTATTATTTGATGAAAGTCGTGTTTTTACTAAATCCTTACTTACCTTTTTATGCCACGTGACAAAAGCGGGCGCTGATATAAGCTATTTTGGGGCAAAGAAAAAATATTGTCAATAGTATTTTTTAAATCAGTCTCTGCTTTCTGATATGTTGATTGGTGGTAGGTTTATATTTTAATATTTCAAACGTATTTTGTGAAACACCGCGCATCCACTGACACTCACACACAGCTCGCCCTTATTTGAGAAATAGAGGTTTAGTCGTTCGCATGTCTCTAAAATCATCACGTGGAAATAAGCGTAGATTTTTTGCTATTTAGTAACTCGTTCTATATGGAGACATATCCTTTACAACAGTATATATATTTTAAATTGAATTGAAGGGATGGTACACATGATAAACGTCGTACCACGGAAGGCTATATTTTTGAAAACATGATATAATTACTTATAAAGATATAGGAGCATATATCATAGTGTCCAAAATCCGTAAAAGGGTGTACCTTCGGGGGTTTATGGATAGATTTGGCTTTATGGATGGAGATCCGATCCTTAGGGGTAATCCCACTACTCTCTCATCGATACCTATGGCTCGAGGGTAAATAATACGCGTCCAGGAGGTGTAGGGGATGTCCCTAAGAACCTAAGCCGTCAAAGTATCAGCCTCAGTTTGGGACGATATGAAAATTTTTGGTTAGCCCTGGTCTGCACACTCTCCTGACCACTAAAACGACGGATCGTGGATATCGAATATGAATACATTGAACCGGGTTCGAGGGACATTTCGGGCAAAATCTGTGATAGGTTCACTGGGTCATGGTATGTTTCCAAGTACTGATGCGGCGTTCACGTTATAATGTCTCCCAAGTTTGGAACCTATGTACCCCACACAGTGTCAGGCACACTGTCGACAATAGGGTGTCTTAGACACCACCATGTTTTTTATAATTTTGTTCGAGGGTAGCTAGCTAGAGGCATAGCCACTTTTGAACGGTATCAAGCACAACGTGTCTTCTTTGTTGTTTTTTGACAGTGTTCGGCATAATCTTCACAACATACATATGGTTTAGATACAAATACTTGAGATTTATAAAAAATTTGCGCAGCATAGCTGACTGATATATCGCATTAGCTACAGAAGATATTCGTTACCGCTAATTCGCTCGAAATTTCTATCTAAGTGTGTGTACGATACGGTAAACAAAAAATGTGGTAGCTGTGTTGGACACTATAGGAAATTGCTTTATGGTGTGGATGTGACCCTGAGTGTCTATACGGTAGAGTCGCAACTGTACGGGGACAAAAGTTCCAAATAACAAAGACATTATAACGTGAACGCCGCATGATTCGAACTGATTCTGAAGCCGAAACCCCTTTTCTATGCTCTGTATTCAACTTAACATAGCAGCGTCTTTTTCCATCTTCTTTGTCCACTCGGTTCTTCCACGGAGATACACTGAAAACTCAAGTAATAGTAAACTACGATCGCTCTAGGTATGTAATTAGAAACCCAGCAGAAGGATGGAATCCTTGAAGATGGATACTGAAATGCTTTCTGAACTTTCTTTGTTAAAAGTTCTGAACTGTTCTTTGTTCCTGGTAAAAGAACTACAGCTTTGGACAGCAGTATATGTTCTTTTTATAACCGTTTCAGATACAAGTACTTTCACACTGCTTGAAATTCATATAAAAATATAACAGAAGCACTTCCAAGACACATTCAAGCGGCTTACATGTTACTTGAACACGTATGTAATGGTTTGCCAAGCTGTGACTTTTGGTCGATATTCAACTGTTTTCCATAATCATTTCTTTAATGTTTTCAAAGAATAATTTTACCTTGGCTGCTTTAGAAGTCAGCACTCTCACGGAGTTACAACCCTAACTGGGTCAGTGGGCCATTACATGAATGGGTTACAATATGATGATTCGGCTACAACCCTTGTATACATATACAAATTACCTAAATACTTGCCTGTACTGTGTTAAAATGTGATTTGGTTTAGTATACAAACAAGAACAGAATATCGATCGAGCTTAACAATATACGTGAAATAAAATACTTTATGCACTGTTCTGTTTACGTATCATTTCAGAAGTCATTGCTTTAATAGTTCAGTGCACATTTTTCCGTTCATAATAGGCGACCAGAGAGCCGAAGCGAGTAGTTTAGTGTAATAGTTTTACGCATATATAACTTTGTTGGCTATACCCAACGTAAGTTATATGCCTGTTGTGCCTTTCTCGATATATATATTCACCTGGTATTCAACTGGCCCCACGGTTGTGTGGAGCCTTAATGCTGATTACTCGTCGCCGCTCTTCCCTGTTATATATATATGTGTATGTGCATTGTCTAGGTCAGGGCTTTAGCCTAAGCTAAAGTCTTTGTTTGAGCTTTAAGCTAAGAATTAAGAATAACACCAAGTCCAAGGTCTGCCTTACCCCAAACCCCTATAATTAAAGCTGTTTTTAGGGATAAACATTATGTCTTTCAGCTTGATTAAGCCACCAGTTTTTGTTCTGTATATTCCCGTTTTATTCATTAGATACTTTAGTGTTAAGGGTTTGTCTGCAATTTAAGCATCCACCCCTGCTTGAAGACGTTTATTGCGTGATTAGGACTTTGTTTTTTTATGAAATCGCGATTTATTACACAAATGTTTAAATTCTAACCCGGTTATTGCATATCCAAGACTTTATTTTTTTATGAAATCGCGATATATTACACAAATGTTTAAATTCTAAGACGGTTATTGCATAGCCAAGACTTTATTTTTTTATGAAATCGGGATTTATTACACAAATGTTTAAATTCTAAGACGGTTATTGCATAGCCAAGACTTTATTTTTATGAAATCGGGATTTATTACACAAATGTTTAAATTCTAAGCCGGTTATTGCATATCCAAGACTTTATTTTTATGAAATCGGGATTTATTACACAAATGTTTAAATTCTAAGACGGTTATTGCATAGCCAAGACTTTATTTTTTTATGAAATCGCGATATATTACACAAATGTTTAAATTCTAAGACGGTTATTGCATAGCCAAGACTTTATTTTTTATGAAATCGCGATATATTGTTTAAATTCTAAGACGGTTATTGCATAGCCAAGACTTTATTTTTTTATGAAATCGCGATTTATTACACAAATGTTTAAATTCTAAGACGGTTATTGCATAACCATGACTTTATTTTTTATGAAATTGCGATATATTGCAGAAATGTTTAAATTCTAAGACGGTTATTGCATAGCCAAGACTTTATTTTTTATGAAATCGCGATATATTGTTTAAATTCTAAGACGGTTATTGCATAGCCAAGACTTTATTTTTTTATGAAATCGCGATTTATTACACAAATGTTTAAATTCTAAGACGGTTATTGCATAACCATGACTTTATTTTTTATGAAATCGCGATTTATTCTACAAGTGTGTAAATTCGCTTAAGTGTCAAAGTAGCTATTATCAATTTGTATCAGTTCGGCTCCAGTTTTCGATGTGTAGTAAAAGCAGAAGTCCATCCCGTTTTAGCGTTTTACACAAAAATTATACACGTGCACCAAGAGAATTTAACCGTAATTGGTTTTATTGTCCCTAATGGTTTCTATTTAAACAATTGCTTATTTAAAATTCGATGCCGCCAAAGAATCCATTTTAAAAATAAACATTCTGAATAAACTTAGAAAATATGTGAGTCCGCGATACTTTTTGGTTTAACATAAAAAACGTCATTGAAAACTGCATAATATCTCATCTCATACTGTGATTGTATATGTCGACTGAGCTTTATTTTGTTTCAAATTTAATATAGTATCCTTAAAAAGAACAGCTTAGTTCCGGAGGTTCATTAACGGCAGCACCCTGCTACGTCCTATGCTTAGCATGACACTTATAAAAGGCTTATGCTTGACATATCGTAGTCAACAAGGCCTGGGTATTGCTTACGCCACAACTCAACTTAACTTTGGTCATGCATATTCAATAGATTAGTGGCTACTGGCTTTGACGCTTTCAGGTGGATAACTATTACACGAATAGGACAACGCATATATTTCTTCACCAAGCGCTGAAGTTAAGTGATCCACAACAGTGAAATATGTCAGCCGCGCAGAAATCCTACTAAATACTTAGTTAGGTTAATATTTGGCATCGTGACGGATGACGTACAATGTTATGTAATCACTGGTGTCTAGGGTACTGTCGGCCTAGGTAGAATAAATGGTCCCGTCTCACAGACGCAGGAGTACGCGGCGGTGAGTAGGGCGGGGATAACCAAAATTTTTGCGCTGTTTCTCTAATTTTTCCTGATAATTTAACCCATTTACCACATTTTTTTTAATTTTTGCAATTTTGCTTTTGCTAAATTTTGCTCATACTTGCTAAATTTATGACCGCGAGTGTGTGTGTGAAGGGCGGGCGATTGGTGCCACAGCCGGTAAGTATGGGTTAAGTTGGGTCTCAGCCCAAGGGGAGTACCTCCTACCCTCTCTGTAGGATACCTATACCTATGGATATTGAGCAATTGAGTGTATGTTATCGCTCGTGGACCGCACCGTGCTGTAATTTTCTTTGCAAAAATATGGCTAAATGGGAAACAACCTAACAATAATATTTAACATGATAAAGATTTCCTATTAGGATATTAATAAACGACAAGTCAAGAAGCTCGAAATTTGACATGTATAACAAATATTATTTTAGTCGAATAATTTTAGATTTCTGCACATGTACATATCACACTTAAAGGGACAGATCATATATAATGTTTCTTTCTATAAAATAATTTTCATGCATTTTTAATTATTTGAATGGTGATACTATAAAACACTAAACCGGTGTGTTCTTGTGAATAAACAATAGCAGCATGGACAAAGCCATAGGCGAAGGCCCGGGGAAAGGGATCAGGTCCAATTCATTTGAAGTCCATATCTCAAAAACATTCACATATATTGTACTTATACATTAAAATGGGTATTTGCTCCTTCCCCCAAAAACAAATAGTATCGCCCCGAGTGTTAAAGACGGATCTGCGCAGAGAGGCAAAAATGTTTAGTATTTAAACGAGCTTTGTACACAAGGCCTTAGTAAAGCGCTGGCTCTCTTAATATTTGCACATATTTTAGACAGAAGCACGAAAAGTTCAAGTCCTAGCCTAAGATTCCAAATTTCATATCGCTTCACCTATTCATAGTGTCGCGGGCACATCCTAGACATGTTCTAATTTTAAAATGGTTATTTTTTCTATGTCGTACCTATGGCATGCGTCGCGCAAAGTAGATTATCGACAATTTAACTGGTATAGTGTTGGAACTGCTACAAAAGCCAAATTTCCGTCTCAATTTGAATCTTATCATTGAACATAAACATCTGAAGACACTATTTGATTAAATGATTATTCTTATCTCTGCAAACGTTGTTTTATAATGTAACTTTTGCTGAAACGAAACCTACTATGATTGTTAGCATTTCATATCAGACAGAGCCATATTTATGAGAACAATCATATTATATATATGTACACATTTGTACAGATGTGTTTATTGTCGCTGTTGTCATGTTGTGATGTTGTTTTCGACTTTTGCCATACTGCATATGAACTGTATTTGATGTTATAAGGCACTTGCACTGTTCGTTTATTGACGAGTTTAGATTGGTAGTTTATAGTTTTTTTGGTTTATATTGTTGTATAGGTGACTTGATGTCATTTTGTTACACTTTAAACACTTTATTACTATTGGATAAATACCAAACATTAATTCGGCAAAAAGTAGGTTTGGCCCCTCTTGTTCCTGAACTCAAAGACGGACACATCCACGCGTTTTCCAATTGTAGAAGTAACCAGCACGTAGGAATCGTTACAACACTGTGACAGATACTACTTCAAGTACGACACACAAAACGTCAAATTACAAAAATGCTTGTAAATTTGCAAATAAAAATTTTATTCAATTCCTATGGTGCATACGTGACTTTATATTTACTGCAGTGTGTTCTGCTTCTGAAACGCGTTCATACGACTCAAGAATGAATAATCATTAAACGTCGTCCGCACGGCATGCTTACTAGCGTTCGCAGAGCGCTGCCATATATTTTTATAATAAGACAACTTTTAAAGAAGGAAATGAATAATATAAATAGCAAAAGGGGAGGAAAACCTCGCCTCTTACATCTGCCTATAGTAATTTGTCATGTTACAAAAAATAGGCGACTTTTTTCAGCTTGTTTGGGTGTCATACGTAATTTTGTCAGTTATTGAATATAATATAAAAAGAGAAGTATACCTGTAATACTGGGTTGGGGTAATACCTTTGTTTGCATTTGCTATATATATCTATCGTATTTGAAATAGTGCTTGAGGTCAACATGAGTGTGCGGCGAGTTAAAAGTTTTCGAGTACTGGGTTGGGGTAGTACCTTCGCATTTGGTACATATTTCTATCGTAGTTCAAATAGTGTTTGAGGTCAACTTGATTGAACAGTGATTTAAAAGTTTTCGAGTTTAAAGCTGTAACAAAGCTTTTATTATCAACCTGTGTGGGTAAATTGTTCCAAGGATTTAAAGTACGACTAGGGAAGACGTGGTTCAAAATGTTTGTTTTGAATTTAGGCTTACGTAGTTTCAGCACGTGCCCACGCGTCCTAGCTGTATCAAAACAGTGCAGTAGTTCCTCTGTGGATTTGTATTCATTGTTCAAAAATTTGAAAACATTGACGAGATCGATAGCTTTCTTCTGGATTGAACGGTTCTAAACAGATAGTAAAATATAGATTTACAAATTTAATTCACAAATTTCTCTTCATATTTTAAAGACAATATACCATTTTATTTGTACAAAAAGGATAATAGGAAAATATATTTATCTTTGCATTATTATTCAAAGTACCCTAAGTTATCTGTGGTCTGCTACAAATTTACTTCAGAGCTGCTTAACTACAATTGACAAACATGTTACCAGCATGTTATCTGTTGGGACAAAGTTATGTATAAATTTCGTCAATGGTGTGTACTGTCCACTGTGAAAGAATCTGCGATTATCATAACGTCAATCAATGATCTTCTTGTAAATAAAAATATTATCGATTATCCACAAAGTTAGCAATGTAAATCTGTATATTTTGTGAGTTAGGAATATAGAATTTAACTTTTAGGAAAATAATAAAATAATTTCTATACAGTTCTTGATATGCTAGGCCTAAGCCCAAACCCTAACCTAAGCTAATGTCCTTACTTAAGTTTTTAAGTCTAAGCCTAAATCTGGAGGCCGCCGGTCCCTGAATCCCCGGCACTAAGCTGCTCTTTTTTCTAACTATATTAAGTCCGGCCACTAAAGGTGACATTGGCAAATCAAGTGATACGCAATTTTCTCTAGGAGAACTGAGAGCAAGCTGTAATTGAAAATCGTCATTTTGAAAATTCGTTGACACGGATTCTGGGTACCCAACGAGTGCGAGAGTAATTATTGAACATAATTTAAGTATAAAATACGATTTAGATGAGAAGCAATTGAAATAGTTGGTGGTAATTAATATGTGATCCGAATATAAGTTTCTTTACCATCTCAGCCTACTGGTGTAACATCCGGCGAGGAACTCATTTGTTGAGTTACGCCTTTGCGAATATGTGTTCCTTTGTGATCTAGTTAACTGAGCTCTCCAATTGTCAACTATGACTGGGTCTTTAGTGCACTGAATGCGCCAAAATTCGTAATTTTGTGTTTAATCCACTAAAAACGAAAGATATATAACCAATTATACTGTTTCGTCACAAATATATAGTCCTGTAGTTGTGCCTTTAACAACTTTAGACTAGGTCCATGCAAAACGCCGACCACTGTCAAAACGAAATTCTATTATTTTCTGAATTATATTTTAGCAGTTAACATATTGAAAAAAATTATATATTCAATCAGTACGATTACAGAATTGTCTTTCATTTCGCTCTTTTTGTTTAGATATATAAGGGCCAATTTTTTCGGAATATTTCAGCATACGCCGATCCAGATGCTTAATATTTTATGTATTCTTTAACTCTTATGTCACGATAACTTATATATATATGTGAACTTATGCATTTACTATTTTAGGGTTTTATATAATTTTAATACCAAAAATTTCCAAAGTTTTCCAACTAATAAATATATTTTAATCGAAAATCATCATGTTAACAAATTTAATAACTGCAATCGTGCTCACGACAGCTATTTCGGCTGTGATAGGTAGAACAACTCTAAAATCAAACGATTATCAAGACGAAAACGTACCTGATCGAAACGTAACCGTCTGTTTTGATCTCAAAGCGAATGCTTTTCAAGTCACGTTTGACACGTGTGGGCCAGACATAGTTGCTACAGCGAATTTTACAAATCGAATCAACTCAACGGGATGGTCATATTTGGAAGTAGTTAGTCGCTCGGGCTATTCCAACGCTCAACAAGCGTATGCAGCAGGTTTAGCTGAAGCTACGGCAACTGGTCCTTTGATCAAACAAACATGGCAAAATTTAGTCGAAGGCTACTGTGACGGTGAAGCAAATGCTTATTGTAAGCGTTTGGGTAATTATTTACGTAAAAATCTTGAATGGATGAGACATCAAGTAGATCTTTATGCTCAAAATGAATCGTATTGGGCTCAAGTGGAAGTAAGTCTACATCAGCTTGCGGGGCTTCAGGATGCCTACTACGGAGCATGGCTCCGACGACCACATACTCAAATAGCACCACTAAAGTTGTTGTTGCTTCAACTTAAAGGTGAATTGGAAGACCTCGAAATTGCTTTTGGTCGGCCTGCAAAGACAGGTCGTCTTCGAACGTTTGGCTCCGGTTCATGCTCTGCAATAGTTCGCCCTACAGAAGATGATCTTTGGGTTGCTCATGACACTTGGTCTACATATGGTGCTATGCTGCGAGTCCAGAAATTGTACAATCTTGCACTTCAACCAACAGATTTGGCAATAGATGATAGTGATCTTCGTTCCGAAATCCAACGGGTACCAGGAAACACTGTTACTATGCCATCTTATCCGGGAACACTTGTGTCAATTGACGACTTTTATACCGTGTCTTCAGGACTGGTTGTGCTTGAAACCACAATTGGAAACAACAATGCTTCTCTATGGCGGTATATTAAGCCAATGGACAGTGTTCAAACATGGATTAGAACTCTAGTATCCAACCGTCTTGCTACAACCGCTGCAAATTGGGCAAAAATTTTCAGCAAATTCAATTCCGGAACATATAATAATCAATGGATGATTGTCGACTACAAATTGTATAGTCCTGGAAAGCCTTTGCCTCCAAAAGGCTTGTTTCGTATTTTAGAACAACTTCCTGGCTATGTCGAATCCGAAGATTTAACTAAAGTCCTTGCCAGTCATGGCTACTGGCCCTCGTACAATGTCGCCTATTTTCCACGCGTTTTCAACATGAGCGGGGCACCTGAGCAAGTTGAGAAATTTGGTAACTTTTTTTCGTACTCAAAAGCACCTAGAGCTCTAATGTTTAAGCGCAATGCAACGTCAGTCACCGATCGCGTCACCCTGTCGAAGCTCATGCGTTTTAATGACTTCAAGCATGATCCATTATCCGCGTGCAACTGCACTCCGCCGTACTCGGGTGAAAATGGGATTTCAGCTCGGTGTGACCTAAATCCACAAAACGGGACATATCCATTTTCAACACTTGGTTTCCGCTGCCACGGTGGGATCGATTTTAAAGCGACAAATTCCAAACTGTTTCAAAATTTTCAATTTATCGCTCAAGCTGGTCCGACGTTTGACGACCTTCCGCCATTTCGATGGTCAACTTCCGAGTGCGCAACGCAACAGAAACACCAAGGTCACCCCGATTTGTTTCAGTTTGAAGCCGAGATGCATGAATGGATCAACTTGTGAATTTATAAAATTTTAATAAAAATATGCTAATAACTTGACAAAGAAGTATATATGTATCCTGTAGTGTTTGAACCCATTTGTAAAATAATTATTGATATTTTAATATTTTTGAAATATTTCAATGTAAAAAAAATAAATTTCCTGATGAAGTAATATTGGGATTTAGCTTTTACAATTTGTGTTGCCAGTGATGCCGATGTGCTATTTATAAAAACAACTCATTTCAAGAAAATACATCTTCAAAACTAATATTTAAAATATCCTATTACTAAAATTTTCATTTTTGGCTGACATTAAAATGTAAAGACGACCATAGCATATATCTGATAATTGCTGCTGAAACCTTACGTCACACATATGCCACTAACATTCGTTTTTTAGAATATGAATCTATAACTTTATCAAAACATATTTTGTCGGCAAGGAGTATGTTTCGGAGAAAACTCATTTTCTTATAATACTCGCTACGGTATTAAAACCAACATATGACACTAATAATTCTAATAATTGCTTCGTAGGTCTGAATCTGACAGTTAATAAAATATGCAATTACAAGTCATGATCCATTTTGTAGAATTTGTGCATTCTGCATTTATTAATAATTTGAATACATAAACTTTATAAAATAATTTCACTGTATATTTCTTGTTTGTCATAAAAGTTCGGACAGCTTGCTAGTTCCAAATATTCCAACGCTATTCCACCGTAGAAAGGCAATAAAATTTATTCAAATCTATGCCTGAATCAAATCAAACAAATAATTTCGCTGAATATTTTTTATTTGTCACATAGGTTCGGTCAGCTTGCAAGTTTTAAATGTTCCAACTGCTATTCCACCGTAGTAGTAATAAAAGTTTACAAATTCAAATATATGCCTATATCAAACCAAATCGCAGTGTCGCATGCATGAAAGACAGAGAATGTAATGTGCTATCAACTTTAGAAGTACTTAGGAACAAATATTGCTGCTGCGGGTTTGACCACAGCGATATTCAGATATTTAGCATTATGCCCCTTTTTCAGCTTTACCCTAAAATAAAATGGGAAATATAGCTTTGTAGAACATAGTTTGAAAATGGCTACCGACGACGGGCCATCAGTCGCAGATATTAGTTATCAAACGACAGAAATTTAGCAAAATGTCCTGCCTCATTGTTACTGAATTAATTTAGCAAAATGTCCTGCCTCATTGTTACTGAATTAATTTAGCAAAATGTCCTGCCTAATTGTTACTGAATTAATTTAGCAAAATATTCTGCCTCATTGTTACTGAATTAATTTAGCAAAATGTCCTGCCTCATTGTTACTGAATTAATTTAGCAAAATGTCCTGCCTCATTGTTACTGAATTAATTTAGCAAAATGTCCTGCCTCATTGTTACTGAATTAATTTAGCAAAATGTCCTGCCTCATTGTTACTGAATTAATTTAGCAAAATGTCCTGCCTCATTGTTACTGAATTAATTTAGCAAAATGTCCTGCCTCATTGTTACTGAATTAATTTAGCAAAATGTCCTGCCTCATTGTTACTGAATTAATTTGTCCTGTTTTGTTATGAGATGGATAATCCTGTTGCTTAGCTGCAATATACTGCATTAAAACATAAGTTTAGTTGCAGCACTCATCTATTGCTAAAATAAATAGATCTCGGGTTTAAAATAAATAGATAAAATAAATAGATCGCATCTATCACCGTACTGGGTTCTCAGGTTTTCTACATTTAGTCTAAATTTTGGTGTTATCATCTAAAACGTGTTGTTCAAGTCACAATAAGAATATTCACGACACATGTGTGTCCTATATTCGTATAAATTGTTAAATTTGTCCTGACTTGATTTTTAGGAGAAATATTAAAATATTATTTTCTAGCCAAAATACCCCATTTTGACTAGTAGTGCGTCGTTCACATAGATTTGCGTGCACCAATTGCACACCGTAACGTAACACCACGAACGATGCAATTATGAAAATGGTACTGCCAGGCATTTAAAGTTTAGGCGCATAAAATTAACAATAATAGGCAAATTTTACAGCAGCTCTAATAATTGCTGCTGTTGGCACAGCACAGAAGGTTACGCTTTATTGTAACCATAAGCTCAAAGATTCATTGTTTGATATTGTCGCGATTTAAAAACAATAACGCGGACAATATCAAACGCTAAGATATTGCCTTTGCAATAATAATTAACAATAAAAGACAATATTTACAGCAGCTCTAATAACTGCTGTTGGTATAGCACAGAAGGTTGCGCTTTATTGTAATTGTAAGCTCAAAGACTCATTGTTTGATATTGTCGTGATTTAAAAACAATAACGCGGACAATATCAAACGCTAAGATATTGCCTTTGTAATAATAATTAACAATAACAGGCAATATTTACAGCAGCACTAATGATTGCTGCTGTTGGCACAGTACAGAATGTTACGCTTTATTGTAATTATAAGCTCAAAGATTCATTGTTTGATATTGTCGCGATTTAAAAACAATAACGCGGACAATATCAAACGCTAAGATATTGCCTTTGCAATAATAATTAACAATAACAGACAATATTTACAGCAGCTCTAATAATTGCTGCTGTTGGCACAGTACAGAAGGTTACGCTTTATTGTAATTATAAGCTCAAAGATTCATTTTTTGATATTGTCGCGATTTAAAAACAATAACGCGGACAATATCAAACGCTAAGATATTGCCTTTGCAATAATAATTAACAATAACAGGCAATATTTACAGCAGCTCTAATAATTGCTGCTGTTGGCACAGCACAGAAGGTTACGCTTTATTGTAACCGTAAGCTCAAAGATTCATTGTTTGATATTGTCGCGATTTAAAAACAATAACGCGGACAATATCAAACGCTAATGTATTGCCTTTGCAATAATAATTAACAATAACAGTCAATATTTATAGCAGCTCTAATAATTGCTGCTGTTAGCACAGTGCAGAAGGTTACGCTTTATTGTAATTATAAGCTCAAAGATTCATTGTTTGATATTGTCGCGATTTAAAAACAATAACGCGGACAATATCAAACGCTAAGATATTGCGTTTGCAATAATAATTAACAATAGCAGACAATATTTACAGCAGCTCTAAATTGCTGCTGTTGGTATAACACAGAAGGTTGCGCTTTATTGTAATTGTAAGCTCAAAGATTCATTGTTTGATATTGTCGCGATTTAAAAACAATAACGCGGACAATATCAAATGCTATTATATTGCCGTTGCAATAATAACTGTCATTGTCACAACTAAGTACCTCAGGCGCTTAGTACGCTCAGTTGCTTGCTGTTAGTTATTGTCGTAGCGCCACAAATATCCCAATCTTTATATATCAGTGGGTAGATACATTTGGAAGAAGGTCCCCCTGAGGATGCTGAAAAACTTCCCCAGCCGATACCCCCAAGGACATTCATTTTTGCCAATTTACCACAATTTTTGTCAATTTTAAGCCTATTTTTGCCAATTTTTCCTAAAATTTTCCGTCACCATTCGGCGCGCAGGATTGGAGTGTGGAGCACCGCGGGGGTGTGTTGTGCACCCAAGGGGTAGACAGGGTCTTGGGGTCCAAAGCCTCAGGAGGGTAGCTCCACCCTAAACCCTTGCGTGTATTAGAATGGATATTTGCACTGGAGAACCGAAAGCTATATTTCGATTCAAAGTTTGTGTGTACATCGGTATATACCAGACAATGTTTCAATTTATTTGATACTAATTTCAACAAGCCTACTGGATGCTTCTAGATCATTGGTTACTCCTTCGTCATTAGTTGCATTTTGTAAACTATTGATTTGCTCAGTCTCCTGTATCACATTTGCACTGATAATTATTATAGTTGGCATTTTGTTAAACAAAACAACTTTTGGACATCATCTTCATGACACTCCTTCCGCCCAAAAAGTGGGCCGCCTTCAAAAAGCTCCAAATTGTTCGCATCATGTCCGACGTGTTCGTTTGTCTGCCCCACTGGGATGCTTCTAGATCATTTGTTACTCCTTCGTCATTAGTTGCATTTTGTAAACTATTGATTTGCTCAGTCTCCTGTATCACATTTGCACTGATAATTATTATAGTTGGCATTTTGTTAAACAAAACAAATTTTCATGACACTCCTTCCGCCCAAAAAGTGGGCCGCCTTCAAAAAGCTCCAAATTGTTCGCATCATGTCCGACGTGTTCGTTTGTCTGCCCCACTGGGATGCTTCTAGATCATTGGTTACTCCTTCGTCATTAGTTGCATTTTGTAAACTATTGATTTGCTCAGTCTCCTGTATCACATTTGCACTGATAATTATTATAGTTGGCATTTTGTTAAACAAAACAAATTTTCATGACACTCCTTCCGCCCAAAAAGTGGGCCGCCTTCAAAAAGCTCCAAATTGTTCGCATCATGTCCGACGTGTTCGTTTGTCTGCCCCACTGTTGCGCTGATTAAATATTAAATTAATAAATAAATAATTAAATAAAATATTAAATTTACGCTGAATTATCAGAAGTCTTTTTGCGAGAGGATCTATTAGTGGCCAACTTGGTCTTTGCCACTCGCCACTGCTACGCAAACTTATAAGAATTTATGCAAGTGTAAACTTAAGATGCGCCCCAACCATCCTCTTTTGACACCATGTACACAACGTTGTTAGAGATCAAAACTCGGATTTCAATAGCCGTATCCCATTTGGCAATTTTTCTGTTCCATAACACCATTAGCGAATGCAATTCGCCCCTGTACTTTAACACCAGTGTGTTCGCGAACATTTTCAAATTATAATATATGAAATATGAAACGGACTAATTTCTGTTCTTTAATGCAAAAATGAAATTTGTGTTCAGTGAACTACTGAATGGCAATTGCTTTTGACCAAAGAGTGGTAAATGGCACAGCTTAAGTTTATTCATGCATTACTATGTTATGTTTTATATATTTCATTTTTGTACGTATATTTGCGATGACACAGTGAGGACATATAGCATATAGTTATGTGCTAAATGTCGCTGTTTATTTTTAGTTTACAGCAATGTTAAACATCAACATTAAAACACGAAATAATAACATCAAATCTGGTCAAATTCGGTTTTATTTGCTGGGGTCATTGGGTTTCTACAAATTTTGCAAGCTACTATGACACTGCGTTCCGACCATGAATGAATAGGTTATGTATCCTGCATTTAACAATGTATAAATAAAGAACTAACTTAAGATTGGCTGATTTCATGTGCCGATAGCGCAATTTCACTGATACGGTATGTCGTTCGGCCAGTTCAAAAGCATTGCCGGATATTTTATAAACACTGAAAACTATTCGTTGCTAGCTTCTCTAAACGGAGATGTTAGAGGCTGTCATTTTTTGGAATTCTGGTACAAATCAGACACCAATTGCTTGAGCAGCCTTGCAAAATTCTGAGCCCCCATTACCTGGAAACACCATTCCAATCGCCGTTTATATCCTATTCCATGCAGCTCACTAGCGTGTTTAAACCCATAAAATATAATAAAAACTGCTACAGAAGTAGCAGTTAATATTATATTTTATGGGCAAACCCAACGGTTAATATATCTCAATATTATTACTTAACTTATGCATCCGACATGTCTGTAATGTCAATTTAGTCGTGGGACTAAGGCTTAGGGATAGTCGGATGCTTATAAAAACGTGAAGATTAGGCTAAGAATAAAGCATAGTCTTAGTATATCGAGAACGGCATAATATGCATATTTGCAAATATTGCATGTCTAAATTGTGCAAATTGTAAGTAATTAAAGTTATCCTCTTTCATTTCAGCCAATCAGAAAATAATGTAAATACTTAACCACTGTTTCAGTTACTATTGCATAAATGCAAATAAATTTCAATTTTAATTGCAATGCAGCACTTAATGTTTTTTCGAGCTGTTGGCTGAGATATTCAGGAACAGTGTAATCTTACGAAAAAGCTGTGTTTATATTATTTTTCGAATGTTAGCACTAGGCTGATTGTATAGATTTAATCTATAGGTGCCGATTATAGAGGGTCTATGATCGTGTTTATTGGTATAATGTACTAGCATGCTACTAAACAACCTTTGTCGCTAACAATTGCGAAAATTGATGCTAGCGCTAATTCTATCAGTATTTGAGGTCAAGTGTTTACCCCGAAGGACGTAATGCGTGGTAAGGGGAAACTTAAGGCTACCGCCAATGACCAATTTTGCCCATTGTTCCAATAGATATGGTAACTGAACGAAGAACAAAACTAACATAA